>JBCEWC010016035.1:0-13357 GCA_038996855.1 Solanum aculeatissimum | reverse complement strand
GGCAATAGCCACCGTCTACTCTAGCTTTTATGTCATGTTATCTATTCTGTTATGTCTTGAGGGTGAGCCTCAAACTTGTCGAGGCCTCGCTCATCCATGTAGAGGCACTGTTGGACAAATCTATACTCTTGTGCATTTGACTTGTATGTTAAACCTTTGATTATATTATATGATGTTATTTGTCTTGGGTTATGATCATGTTTCTCTCTCTTATTTTGCTTATGGGAACTTGGTCTATTAGTATTGATTATGAGGATTGTTTTCTATCATGTCCATATTATGCATGTTGGGGATTGATTGACTATGTGCTATGTGCAAGCACGCTTATCCCATCCCCCGTAATTGTCCCCATAGTTTGAGTCCCTAGTCCCCAAGTCTGTAGAACTTCCGTGCTATGTGATTTGCTTCCGTGCTTCCGAACCGATGATGTGTGTAATGATGCTATTATGACTTGATCGAGGGTCTTCGGGTCCTCTTTCACCATGTCACATCTAGGCCTCCTATCCGGGTCGTGACAGAAAGCGTGTAGGACCACTATGCTCATTCGAGACATGGATATCTCTCGGCTGATGACTTATGCTGAATAAAATGAGGGAGAGAAACTTAAGGAGAGAAAAGTGTGTGAGGCTAAGAGGGACCAGTTTGACGATGGGTTCTCCAACTCAAGGAGTGGTGGTGGTGGTTTTAGCCGATTCCATCAAGGCCAAGGTTCAGATGTAAGAGTTGCAAATCCTAAGGTGCCTCCTCTTAAGGCACAAGTTTGGGGTGGTCCCCAAATTTCTCCTTGTGGTCAATATGGAAAGCGTCATGAAGGTGTTTGTAGAAAGACTACGGATGCTTGTTACGAATGTGGTAGCATGGATCACAAGGTCATTAACTGTCCAAGGAAGGTGAGGGGAGAGCAAGTGGCTCCAGTTGGTGGTACTCCTAGAAACAACCGGTTTTATGCTCTTCATGGCCGCCAAGAGGCAGAGGGAGCTCTGGACGTCATCACGAGTATGTTAAGAATCTTTAACTTTGATGCATATGCTTTACTTGAGGCAGAGGGAGCTCTGGCTATTAAATTTGGTGTGAGTTCCGAAACCTTGAGGGAACCTTATTCGGTGTATACCCCGTGGGTAAGTCCATCATTTCCCGAAAAGTGTATCGTGGTTGTCCGGTTTCTGGGTTGTATAAGTGTTCTCCGATGCCCTTGTAGAACTTGAGGTTGTATCATTGTGATGTAGTACTTAGGATGGAATTGTAAGTGGAGAATCTATCATATGGTATGGGTTAGAGATGTGAAGGGTGGAACACCTAGGCTTGAATCGGTTTCGGTGGTTAGTAAGTTCCCGATGTGTTTCTCGAGGGATTGCCCGGTATCCCTCCCGATAGAGAGTAGAGTTTGGTAAGGTGACATATAATTTGAACTTGCCGTTGGACATGAAGGAGCGATATCCTCAACTTTTCCAATCCACTCAAGTCTAAGATACTAGGTTCTATCTTTTATGGTCCTAATTGCTTGTTTTCTTGAGTTTCATGACAATACATGCATACATGAGCACGAAAATGATTTAAATGATGTTTTGACATGATTTTTGAAAGATTTTTGATATGATGCATGGTCTGTTGAATTGTGGTTAAAATGCCTCTTGTTTGGTGATTGATGTTCTTAAGCCGTAGTTATAGCACATTCGAGGACAAATTTTCCCAAGTGGGGGATAATGTAACGACCCAAAAATTTTATAAACCTCCTTATGTTTGGTATTGTATGATATTATATTGGTCATGGTTGAGTTTTGGTAGCCACGGGTTGAGTTTAAGTGTCCGAACGCAAAACAGATCATTTGTTGGCCTAGAGAGGCCTTTTGGATAGTGAGCTTTGAAGAGCCATAACTTTTGATACTGGTTGAACAGTGTGGTCTTCTACATATAAAATTGAATATCTTTGAGTTAGCTTCGCAACGATACTGGTTTCACTAGATTCGGAGTTTGTATGAGGAAGTTATGGCCAACATAGTGAGACTACCTAAAATTCGGAAGGTATTGGAAATAGGCCATGAAGATGGCCCAAGGCAAGGACCACAGACCGTGTGAGAGTCCACAGTCTGTGTGGGGGTCCGTTACATGGTCAAGTGAGCTTAGGTGGCCAGGACCCACCCCATAACCCAAGGCATGGCTCACGGACCACCCTATGACCTGTGAGACCTCAAACAATCTGTGTTGGTGGCCGTTGAGTGGGGCAGTGAGCTTACCATGGTGTGGGATTAATTCTTGGGCCAAGTGTGGCTCCACGGACCAGTACACGATCTGTGTGAAGCCACACGGCTCGTGAACCCCCTCGTCAAGTGGTCCAAAAAGTCCTCTGAGAGTTCGCGTTTAATATTTAGCTAAGACATGGTACACAGTCACTTACACGGTCAGTGTGTTGTTGGAAGTCCACTGCAGCTCCCCCGTGAAGCATTATTTTTCAGTTAAGTGTCCATTTTATTAATGGTTTTTTCATGATTTAATTAATCCCTAGGCCCCTTTTAGGCATCCTAAGGTCCCCTAAACCCCCCTTAACCTAACCCTAACCCCTTTTCTTCCATTCTAAGCCTCCTCATTACACATTGAAATTTCCTAATTCTCTTGACCTCTATTGTTGAAACTTGAAGAAATTTGGGGAAGACAACCTTTGATTGCTTGAATTTTCAATTCCTTTGGTTATTGTAAGGTATGTGGGTTTTGATTCAAGGACCTCCTTTCATCCTTGAAGACCCAAAAACCCTCCTCTTTAAATTTGGTTTTTAAGTTTTCAATTAAGGTTGGGTTCTTTAAATTTTCAAGTAATTATTTGATTGGGATTATGTGCTCTAGATTTTAGGTGATATAATGTTGTTTTGAGTTAGAATTTCATGAAAGTTTAATGGTTTGATTATGATCAAGTTATGCATGTTCTTATACTCTTGATTTATGCACGGGTCTTGTCCAAATGAGGTTTTAAAGGTAGATTTGACTTGAATTTCTCATGAACTACTGTTGAATTGAATGTGAAGTTTAAACCCCATTACCCATGCTATTCATATTGTTCCTCATGGCATTACATATATGATTCATGGATTTATTGTGAAAGTTTTGATATGGGCTAAGTCCCTAACATGATTTTGTCCATGATTTGAACAAGTATGGGTTAAGGCTAAGTTGTGATCACACTAAGTCTATGATATGATATGATATGATATGGCTCTTTGAGCAACATGGGTGCTTGCACCAACATGATATGATATGAATGGAGCTACTCTTATGCATGAAGTATGACATGAAGGTTGGTTTGGGTTTTTAGCCCACGATGCATGACTATGAACTATGTTTAACTCTTGTTAAGTATGCATGATAGTATTTGAAAGTATGTTTGGCTTTTAAGCCCAAGTATGCATGATTTGAAGTTCAAGTGTCAAGTTTCCATTTAAAAACATGTATATATATATATGTATACGTATTCTTGTGGGATGATAACTTAGTACCGAGAAGGATTGGAATAGTAAGTGGGTTATCCCCACGGGTCCCACTCCTTTCCCGAAACTATGGGCCTATATAGGTTGCTACCGAAATGATTGGGTCGTAAGGTATGCCTTGATATGATATTGTATGTTATGATATGCTATGTTATATAAACCCTTCCGAAATGACCGGGTCATAAGGAAGGTGGCCATCATACCGAAATGATCGGATCGTAAGGTGTGGTGAAGATTACTTTTGGCAAGTAGTCTTCTCCGATCCAATGGGAGGTAACATTGGGCAAGGTCATATTGTAGCTCACATGAACTTGGGATGTCATTTATGGTTCCATCCCCTCTGTACTATGCATTATGGCATTTCATGCATTATGGCATTTCATGCATCATGATTTCATGGCATATTGTATATTGTCCTTTTCTATATTCACTTCTATATATGTGTCCTTGTCATGTAAGTTGCTATAGGCTCATGTGCATACGCATTTGCATGCCCGCATACGTAGTAATTTATTGTGCTAACTCATACTCTTGTCTACATGCTCTAACCATGTAGGTGCCGGTGATAACTTTAACATTCCACCGAACAACGTTTGATTACTCTTGAAGACTTGTACTAGTGGTGAGCCCTTTTGTTCAAGGGCAATAGCCACCTTCTATCTACCTAGTTTTATTTTATTATCTATTTTACTCTTGTATTGAGGGTGAGCCTCAAACTATGTCGAGGCCCCACTTTATCTATGTAGAGGCTTGTTGGACAAATCTAAATTCTTGTACGTTGACTGGTTATGTTGACTATTATGCTTATGAAAGTTATGCCTATTAGCCTTGATTATGAGAATTGTTATTGATCATGGTTATGACTTATATGTTGGGAATTTTGATTTGACTATATGCTTATGTGGAAAGTCCCATAATCCCGGTGTACCCCCGTAGCTTGGATCCCACTGCCCGTCCCCTTAGAGATAATTACTATGTGTTACGTGAATTCATGCTTATCCCATTCCCGACAACGTCCTCATAGCTTGAGTCCAAAGCCCTGATTCCTTTAGAGCTTATGTGCTATGTGTTTAGCTTCCGCGCTTTCGAACCGATGATGTATGTAATGATGCTATGATAGCTTGATCAAGGACTTCCAGGTTCTTCTTCGCCATGTCACATCTAGGTCCCTATGTGGGTCATGACAATAGTTGAAGTAATGGGAGATAAAGGAATAAAGTTAATAAAGCCAATAAAGTTAAACCCAGAAGAATATGCAGGGTTAGAATGAAATTTAAAAAAATTTAACAAAGAAAAAGCATTGGTACCAGAATCTCATCTAATTTATACAAATACTAAAAGAGAAACATCTATGAATTATATGTATAGAAAAATATGGGATGAGCATGAATCACATATCACATAGCAATTACGTTCTAAGAGGTGGATAAGTATGACTCAAGTTATGGGGGCAAGACGACATAGGAACTTTCCACATAAGCACATTTCCAACCGACAAATCATGATAGCATAAGCGGAAGCATAATCAAACATAAGTAATAATGGTGAAGCATGAAAGTCATAACGTCTCAACAAGCAGATAATACGACATACAATAGAATTCGATACATGCCCAACAATGTCTCTACAAGAGTAAGGCGGGGGCATCGATATAACCCGAGCTCACTCTCAAGTCATAAGATAAGTAAATTGAAATATAGGAATAAGATAGAGGGAAGGTGGTATTTCCCTTGGAGCATAGGGCTCACCACAATCAACAAGTACAAGGATCTTGCTAGACATCCAACGGTGGATCAATATCACCTTCGGTCCCTACATGGTTAGAACATGTAGACAAAGTGTATGGGTTAGCACATAAAAAGCACTAAGTATGCGGGTATGCAATGTGAATAGATGACCAGGACACATATACATAGAGTGAAAATATATATATATAAGAAAAGGAACAATATCGTAACAATATGTCATAATGTGCCATGATGCATGAATACGAACCTACATATCAAACCGCGAATGTGACCTCAACCAATAACAGAGGGAACCCGAGCGAGCTACTACTTGGATTTGGACTACTTTATAGGTAGATCCCAGGTCAACCCTTATAAAGGGGATACAAATCACTCCCATCTAGGGAGGTAACCCATGTTGGCACATGGTTAGACGGAAAGGAGTATGGACCCTTGGAGAGAGTCCACCCAGACTCCAATCCCTCGGTGTTAAGTCTCATCCCATGGGAATACATATACATATACAAGCTTTCAAAATGGAGATTTCAATCTTTCAATTCCAAGAACAATGCAAGATGGCTACAAGCCCAGAATCATATTTCAAAACCTTTCAAATCTAAAACAGAACTTTCAAATATCATTTTCATAGACCAATGCATAGGAGTAGCTCATTCTAACAGAACAGAGTGGTGTAAAACACCCATAGTACTTAAAAAGCCAGAGCGAGACAAGATGTGATCACATTCTAGTCAATTCCTATGTCTTACCAAAATCAAGTCATATCATATCAAGAGTTTTATCATTTCAAACCTTCCATGTAATTCATATGTAATAAATGATGAAATGAATGCATGGGAAATAGAGAGTTAAATCTTAATTCATCAATACCAATGAAATTCAATTGAAATCCACAAGGAAATCCCAATTTAAAACATAGTTTGAGTTACCCATGCCTAAACAAGCTTTCAAAGGGATCATGCATATTCCAACCTTCAAGTTTCCAATGTAAAATATGGTAATTGAATTTAAATAGCCTCAAAATCAACATTGGAACTCAGCCCACAACTCAATTGAAACAAATCATCCATCAATTAAAAGACCCATTTACAAAAACGGCAAATTCATCAAAATTGAAGAAAAGGATTTTGGGTCTTCATGATTGAAAAAAGAACAATGAATCAATCCTACATACCTGAGATAAATCACGAAGAACAACAAGAATTTGAAGAAGAATCAACTTTTCCCATGATCCTCAAGCTAGCCATTGATAGAGGATGAGAGTAATTTGAATGAAATTGAAGATATTGAATTGAATAGGAGAGAATAGGGCTTTAATCAGGGGGTTTAGAAGGGTTTAAAATTATTAAAATGGCCCTAGGATTAATTAAAATTATAATTAAATCATTAATAAAATGAGGAAGAAAAACTGGAAACAGTCATCGACGGTGCACTACATGGACTGTGTAGTGACTCACGATTTGTGAGTCCCTTCCGTGAAACCTTACTTGGAACAACAAATGACAAATCCTTGGGACAACTCTATGGACCTCCACATGGACAAGCCTCACGAGTCGTGAGGCCTCACACAGACAGTGAGCCGATCCGTGGAGCCTCACTTGATTCCGGGCCTCGGCACAAATCCTGAAAACTTACTAGAACACCACACGGACCGGCTCACGAGCCGTGAGGCTTCACACGGACCGTGAACTGGTCCGTGGAGCCTTACTTTGCTCAGAGTCCTGGTCAATAACTCATGCTTCTCTCTGGAACACTCTACGGGTCGTGAGCCTCCACACGGTCTGTGGACCTTCTCGTGGTCCACTGCCTTAGCCAAACTCCTCCTTCCCTTTTCCAGAACGTTTTCCCTGCACAAGTAGTCCTACTGTGAAGGCTATAACTTCCACATTCAAACTCCAAATTGAGTGAAACCAAGTGCGTTGAGACGATAACTCAAAGAGCTTTGATTTGATAGATCGTGAATTACACAGTTCATCTTGTACCAAGAGATACGACCATTTAAAGTCAGCATATCCACAAGACATCAAGTAAAATTTAACCAATACGAATTCTTCCAAGACGGTCATGCAAGAGAGACTGGGGAACCTCATCAACTAACCAAGAGCACCTCAAATCAGCCTTCAACCAGTAAGGCAAAATTCAAAAAATTTTGGGTTGTTATAGTATTAAAAGTTGGTTTTACATAAAGACTTTTCTAAAAGATTACTACTACTATTGTATAATTAGTGGAAATTCATTTGACGAAGAATTAGGAAAATAGTTATTTAATAAATTACCAGGAGCTTTGGGATGAAAAATAGAAGAAAGATAGTATAAAAGAGAAGGAGTGATCCAAAATCCAAATTGGTACACCATGTAATGGAGATATTAACTAAAAAATGTATGAATATACAAATCCAAAAACAATTAAAGAAAAATGAGATGAGATTCTACAAAAACATAATATATATACTACTCAAAGCTATAATAAAGATCAAAATCGAAAAAGACGTTATAAAAGAAATAGGCCACATTATGCGAATACATATAACAAAAGAAAGTGTTACTTTAAAAAGTCATCAGCTAGAAACCATATATAGACAGAAATAGACATGTTAAAAAATATAGAACTGATAGAAATTATAGGAATAAACTAGAATATTTTACTTGTGGTAGTACAGAATATTTGAAAAATGTATGTCCAAAAAGAAATAATAGTCAGACAATAAATTCACAATTAATGGAAGATTTTCAAGAAACATCAATAAATGTAGACAAATATATCTCAGATAGTGAAAGTATATATTCTTTTGTTAGTGTAGAAGCAGCCGAGAGACCACAATTAGACTCTTCTGACTCTGAACAGGAGGAATTGATAAACGAAATAGGATTAGAAGTGGAGAATCTAGATTTAGAAGAAATACAAGCAAGCACAATGGTGAATGTTTTGCAAGAATGTAGTCATGAATTTGAAAGGAACAAAGGAATAGATATTAATCAATGTACTATATGTAAATGGTACCCTAGCAGAGAAAAAAGGGAAAAATGTAAATTATGTTATATGGAAAGATGCATTGCGTGTATAGAAGATATGCTAAAAATAAAGATAATAAAAGAAGAAGAATACAAAGAAGAAAGAAATTAGATCACAACCTTAAGAATCATGACTTTAGAAACTAGAGTAAACGAGTTGGAACAAAGAATAACAACCCTAGAAAAGGAGAAAGGAAAAATAGAAAAAGATTGAAAACCAGAACCTACACAAGAAATCGAATTAATGAATATAGAGACTTGCAAAACTTTGATATGTAATGAAGATAAAAAATTTACCACAATAGAAATACTAGCAAGACTCAAAATAGGAGGCGTTGAGATAGAGAATCTAGCACTAGTAGCGATAGGTTGTACTGGGTGCATAATAAACAAGAAAATAATGCCACCAAATCTAATAAAACTTTTAGATAAGCCAATTGCACCCATAATATATATCAATACTATATAGATAAAACCCAGATTAATTTTATAAATACATGCGATAAATTTTACAAATCAACATACAAAGTTGAAAGCATTTGGATAAGAGAATTAAATATAAATAATGATCTTGTTCTAGGATTACAATTCATATTACACAACAATGGTCTGCAACATTTTTGGTGTGAAACCATAATGAAATAATAAGGGGAAAATCAAGAATGGTAACAAATTATAAAAGACTTAATGATAATACTAGAACAAATATGTATAAACTCCCGGATAAAAATGAGTTAATAAACATAATACAAGGAAAGAAAATATTTAGTAAATTCGATTGTAAATCAGGGTATTGGCAAGTTAGAATGTACAAAGAAAGTATAGAATGGATAGTGTTTATGTGTCCCGAAGAACAGTTTGAATGGCTAGCAATGTCTTTCGGGTTAATTACTGCACCTTCAATTTGTTAAAGAAAACTGGATAGTATATTTGAAGACTATAAAAGATTTGTCCTTGTTTATGTAGACAATATTTTAGTATTTAGTAAAGACATTAGAGAACATCTAGACCACCTTCAAACGATATTTAGATTGTTTGTATAAAATGCTATAATAATTAGCAAAAAGAAAATGGAGCTATGTAAAACATATAAATTTCTTAGGAGTAATACGAGGAGACAAAAAAATTAAATTACAGCAGCAAATAGCTAAGAAAGTTCTAGACATGCTAGATAAATTAGAAAGCACAAAAGAATTACAAAAATTTTTAGGGCTTAAATTATGCTAGAAACTTTATCCAAGACTTACGAAAAATTGCAGGGTCACTATACGCCAAGACGGGAAGTAAATAACAGAAACATTTTTATATAAAGGATATTAGATTGGTACAAGAGATTAAAGAAAAGGTTAAAAATATTCCTGACTTAAATATACCTCTTGAAACAGACTATTTAATCATAGAAATTGTTACACTCGATAAAATTACCAGAATACCCTAAAAGAGAAATATTTGCATAATGCCTTTTTTCAAACTTTTTTGGCAAATCTGAGACCGCAATCGTGATAATCACAAAAAAATGAGTGAGAAAAATAGTCTTGGTTGATTTTTAGAGCAACCAGATCAAAATATAATTTTTTTGTGCAAAAATGCAAATTCAAAAAAGTGCACGACATGTCCGCGTCGCGGACTTGTCGCAGATTTGCACTTAGTTGGGGTTTCAATATTTTCTACGAGATTAAAAAATCAATCGAAAAATAATTTAAGTAAAATTAAACATAAAAGGCATTTGACAAATGCGATTTACATGTTATTTTGTAGAAAAATCATTTCTGAATGAGTTTTAAGTTTTTGTCAAAAAATGAATTGAAGCGCGATAAGTCTGCATTGCGGACTTGCCCCATTACGGTACTTGATGATCAATTTTAAAAGCAAGGGTATTCTATTTTTTTTCCAAAACCTCCTAAACTCAACCCACGACTAATAAAAGTTATTTTTGACTTAAATAGGATTTTAAAACCTATTCCAAAGTCATTATTATGTTCTAACTAAGAAGAGGCCTTGAGCAAATAAGAGGAGAGAATCTAGGGTAACCAAAAATCTTGCAAATTCTTCCAAGCTAGTCTGAAATTCAAATCTCTCAGGTGTGTAAGGCTAAACTAAAGCATGGAATTATTCTTCCATGTGCCCCTTGATTGTGATAGAGCTATAGATGAGAGTATTAAGTCCTTATGTTTGTTTTCTATGAAGGTTTTCTTGTAAATTTTATACATTATATGTATTTTGCATGATTGATGATCATCATAAACTTGATTTACTATATAAATGCTTTTACATGAGTTATTTCACAAACCTTACATACTATTTCATAAAACATTTCATGAATGAACCTAGCGATTGAGTCTAGAGCCTTGAGTTGAGAATGTTGATTGTGATTGTGAACATGATGATAGATTTATGAAGCTTGATGGTCCTAAGAGTCTTCCTGATTGAACTCTAAAGATTAGTCTAGTCGATAGTCCTCCTACGTGATTGTCTAATTCATTCTTGTAAAGTCGATGAGATTGATTGGTCGCGTCGTTGAGAGATATGATCGAGAATGGATTTGATCTGATCAGACTGATATAAGCTCTTATGAGTCTCACTAATCAGATTGAGAATTGAGAAGAGTCCTTATGAGACTCATTGAGTATTGTTTGAGATGAAGTGTTTATGTAACAACCCATCTTGAGATGAGAAGTATCATATCGGCAAAACACAAGAGAGAAGCTGGGTATATAAGTAAAGGACCGATCTATATACTGTGAGGAACCTTTTGGGGTGAGCCCAAAGGGACAAATCCGTATGGGCTAGGCCCAAGAATGGACAACACCTCATAGTGTTGGGCTTGACCATTACAATTTATGAGCATTGAGTCTTGGGAAGAGTATCGGGTACCGAATTGAGTGAGAGTAAGTGTCACGACCTGAGAGTAGGGCCTAGATGTGACATGGTGAAGGAGAACCCGAAAGTCCTCGATCAAGCCATCATAGCATCATCACATACATCATCGGTTCAGAAGCGCGTACAATATGCAATTAGCACGTAAGTCTAGGGAATTCTAGGGCTTTGGACTCAAGCTATGGGGTTGTTACCGGGAATGGGATAAGAATGAATTACATAGCACATAACAATTATGTTCTAAGGGTTGGGTAAGTATGACTCAAGCTATGGGGGCAAGCAGGGTTAGGGATTTTTCACACAAGAACATTCCCAATCCAAACGTATCATAATATTATAAGCGAAAATGAATGCATAACATAAGATACCATCACTTAACACAAATAGCCAAATCATTACAAGTAACACATAGCATACGTACAATAGAGTTAGATATGTCTAACAATGCCTCTACATAAGATAAGATGGGGCCTCGACATATTTTGGGCTCACCCTCAAGTCATGAAGTAAAGGAACATAATGTAAAGACAAGGTAGATGAAAGTGGGTATTGCCCTTGGAGTATAGGTCTCACCACAAGTAACAACTTCAAGAGTCTCATTTAGCCATCCAACGGGAGATGAAAGTCACTTTCAATCCCTACATGGTTAAAGTATGTGACAAAGAGTATAGGTTAGCACATAATAATGCACTAAGTATGTGGGCATGCGATGCATATGAATATGAGCCTACCATAAGTTAGATGACATGGCACATATATAGAAGGAGAATATAGGAAAGGATAGTATACCAATACGCCATGAAATCCATGATGCATGAAATGCCATAATGCTTATAGTATAGGGGATGTGAGCATAACCGACATCCAAACTTATGTGAGCTACACCATAAACTTTCCCGATGAGGCCTCCCATCGGATGAGAGAAAACAACTTGCCAAAGGTAACCTACACCACACCTTACGACCTAATCATTTTGGTGTGATGGCCAACTTACTTACGACCTGGTTATTTCAGAAGGATTTTCATAACATATCATATCATATCATAGCATACCTTATGGGACCACCCATTTTGGTTGCATAACCTATGTTGGCACATAGTTGAGAGAAAGGAGTGGGACGCTTGGGGATAACCCACATACTACTCCAATCCCACTCGGTGCTAAGTCATCATCCCATAAGAATACGTATACATATACATGCCTTTAAAATTGAAAGGAAGCACTTGACATCATACCATGAATAATTAGGCTTAAAGGCCAAATCACTTGCTTCATATTCATGCATACGTGACTAAAAAGTCAACACATTTCTGAATCATACTTCATTGGTATAAAAAGCCAAATACGCTTTCATGTCAAACTTCATACATAGGAGTAGCTCCATACTTGTCAAATCATATTGGTGTAAATACCCATAGTTGCTTAAAGAGCCATATCATAGACATTATGTGATTACATTCTAGTCATAACCCATACTTGTTCAAAATCATAGTCGTAAACATATTTGGGACTTAGCCCAAATCATATCCTTCTTGAAATCCATGTTCATCCATGCAAATGCCACGATTGATGATGAGAAAAGCATGGGTAACTAGAATTCATAATTTAAATTCAAATTTAGAAGAATCCATAAAAAATTCAAGGTTAAATCAACAATTAAATCACAATTTAGCACTACCCATGCAAGGATTAAAGAGTAAGGGGATATGCATACTTGTACCTTCCTTAAATAAAAGGAATTCATCAATTAAAGGCTTGGTTCATCTTGAAATCATTAAATAAGAATAACCCACACTTCAATTTCACTAAATTATTCTTAACTTAAAAGACCCATTTCAAGAAAAATCACAATTCACCAAAATTTGAGAAAAGGATTTTGGGTCGTCATGGTTGAAAGAGAAACCATGAATCTGTAACAACCCAAAATTTTTCGAAGTTCTACTTATGGTTGGCATTATATGATGTACTACCAGCCATGTATGAGTTTTGGTGGCCACGGGTTGTGTTTAATTGGCCAAATGTAAATTGGGCTAGAAAATGTCCTAGAGGGATAGTTTTGACAGTCAACTTCAAATAGTCATAACTTTTGATGTGGGATGCACCATCTGAGCTACAAATAATTAAATTGAAGCTCTTTGAGTTAGCGTTGCAACAAAAGTGGTTTCGCTCAATTTGGATATCGGATGAGGGAGATATGGCCCAAATAGTGAGACTGTCTAAAATTCGAAAGCCATTGGAGATAGGCT
>JBCEWC010016034.1:0-13357 GCA_038996855.1 Solanum aculeatissimum | reverse complement strand
ATATTGTTATATAACAAAAAATAAAAATTAACATAAAAAATGGGTACCTTGCATATAACATTCACAGATTTTATTTTTCGATTCAAATGAAATATTTTCATAATCGATATTTCATCCTCGAAATCATTGTCGTGAGGTAAATCAACTTTTCCTTTTCCTTTTCTCTTCAAAGATTTTGAAGGACTCAAAGGAATTCTTTTTCTTTGAAGATTCAATAACAACGACCTTAGTGTCGCGATCGTCATCTGAGTTCTTCCGAACTGGGGAAGGAGTAAATGCGTTGAGATTAAAAGTTGGCCTTGAGGATTGAATAGGGGTACTATCCAAATGAATAGACTCTGCATTTAACCTAGGGCTTTTTTTAGCGGGAATTTTTACACCAGATAAGGACATGGTGAAGAACAACAATGAAGTGAAAAAAATAAAAATGTAACAGACAAAAGGAACAACTAATGCAAAAGGAAAGAAAATGAAATTTCGTGGGGGAGATGAAAATGGAAGGAAAGGGACTGATGTTGGAGAACGAACCGTCACATTGGAAGAAAGAAAAACTTTTCAATAAAAAGGGGAAGGGAGAAAATAATAGGATACTTGGGGAATATAAAAAGTACAACATTGAGTTGTCAAATCTCAATGAATAAAAAAATTGTGACATAATAAGCTGCAAAAAGAAAGAAAATGTACATGGCGCAAAAAATAAAAAAACATTAAATGAATTGATGTATCTTAACACACCTAATATATGCACAATTTTTTTTTCAGTACACTATTAAATGATCATTAAGTGTTAATTTTCTTTTTTTTTAAATTCAAAATGAAATAAATAATTAAAATATTAGATGACATAAATGTAAATAAAAACCTTAAATCAGTAAAAAATTTAGGGTATTGACATGATTTGTAATTTAAGCTCTTAAATTGTATACTATTGCAATTTTTCCTTTATTTTATGTAAAGACAAGTGTTAAAGTGTTTTTAATATTATTATTTTTTCTTCCACTACTTATTCCATTCAAAGTAATAAAAAAGAAGTCATCATTTTTGTAAGGTATAATTATTTGTTCATCAAAAAAAGAGAAATATAGAGATTAGAGATTAATCGATACATCGCCCAATAATCATCCGTTAATTGTTAATCTGTTATCGAACCAATCGATATCTTATAGGTTGACTAGAGGATTAATAAATTTAAAAATTGATATTTGATAAGTCAAATTGTTATGTGAAATTATCCGTCCAATGAGCAACCTGATCGAACCGATAAGCAACCCTAGGTTGAGTGACATTAGTACAATTTGAACAAGAAAGGCAAAGTCATGCTATGTGTCTCTTCTCTTTTACCTGCATTTTCTCTCCCTCTTTTTGTACTAAACATTTTAAAGCATAATATATAATTTAATTTGATTTTGATTAGTAATAATATACTCTAATTTTGATTGGATATAAATTAATATCTAAATATATATAAAATTAAATAAATAAATACACACATCTATATTAAATTTTTTTTAATACTTATGTACATCTAATAAATATTTTCTCGACTTTCACTTGTCACTATTTCATATCTTAAACTACAACACTTTTGTATGGACAAATACAAGTCAAAGGAGTATATACATTATCAACTATACAGCGAAGACTTCTATCGCTCTAGAATGGTAGAATTCCCTTCATTTTCTTCCATTTGATTTCATATTTTTGTATAAAATAGCCCCCAAATTTTGAATATTTTTGTACAAGACTTCCTCTTTTTTCCTTGTCTTCTAAGCTTTTTCAGCTATTTGACTATTCAGATCTCAACTTTTCCCTTCATTTGCTTCTTTTTCTCCCCCTCTGAATTTCTGTTGGCAGCTTTTCTTGGAGCAAAAATTGAGACAGTAACAAAACTTTGCTGAAATGGCTAGCCATTATGATCGCAACCCTTTTGCTGAAGAAGAAGAAGAAGTTAACCCCTTTGCTGTAAGCTCTCTTTCTTTTTTTGTGTATGTTTTAATTTGGGGTGGGGGTTGAGGGGTGTGGGTGGGGATGATTGTTTTATGTATGTGGAGCTAAAGTTCAAGTCTTTTTCTTGATGGGTAAATGAATTGGCTGATTTCTTGATAGTGTAAGACTGGAAATTGACTTTGCTGAAGAAGAAGAAGTTAACCCCTTTGCTATAAAATCTCTTTTTGTGTTTTCTGGGGGGTTGAGAGGTGAGGGAGCTGGGTGGGGGATGATTGTTTTATGTATGTGGAGCTAAAGTTCAAGTCTTTTTCTTGATGGGTAAGAATTGACTGATATCTTGATAGTGTAAGACTGAAAATTGACTTTGCTGAATTGGATATTTGGGGTTTTAATCCTTTGTTTCATGATGTAAGTGCATATTGATGTTCTATGTTTGTACTGATTTGGTAAAGCTGATTGATTTGTTCTCATTTACTGTATTGTTCTTTGTTGATAAGTCAGAATAACCTTGCCTGTTTTGGAATTTTTTTGAGTTTATGAGGTAACACTATCAGCTGGGCAATTAGGAAATTTCCATGGTTAATGATGAAGGATAAGAATTACAGATTTAGAAGAGATAAGGAAGAAGATGAGGATTGGGAGAGGATAGGATTCAGTTAAGAGATAGAAAAGCACGAGAAAAATCATACCATATTTCTTGATGAACCTGTATTTGGACCCTCCTTTTAATCAAAGCATTCTCATGTAACTAACTTTCAAACTGATCCTTATTACCCCGTTAATCCCTTTGCTAATTAACTTCCATACGCTGTCGTTTTATATTGTAATGACTCAGCTCATTACGGTAGAATTCTTCGCTCTGTGGATGATTTTGCCTCGTGCTGTCTTATCTTTGGATGGGGTTTAGAAATCTTGGTCAAAAAAGTATCATTGGGTTATACATTTTCAGGAAAGAAGTGGTTGTATATGGCCGATGACTATTGGATATCGGTCAGTTTTACATTATAAGAATATGAGCTGAAGGTCCTTTCTCTCTCTCTGTAATTTGTGCGAGTAATTATACATTTTAATTCTGGATATATTCTCTAGTATGAGTAGTAAGTATCAGACTGTCATTTTTGGATAAGGCATTACCAGAAGTCGTGTATTATTCCCATCCCCCATGCCTAATTGTCATTTGATTTGACAATTATATGCAATTTGACATGAAATATCAGCCAAATGTTGAAGGTTGTATAAAGTGTTAGGTTAGTGGCTACCAGTTCTAATAATGCTAATCATGAACAAGGTTTTGGAATATGTTGGACAAATTCTGCCATCATATTCGGAATTCCTTGATATATGTTATTGAATGCAAAATCTTTTATCTATAATTACAGAACTAAATGAAATGATGTGCTGACTCAGCAATTATGACTTTAAATCCATTCGTTATACCAGATGTTTTCGTTTAGGTCTTGTAAGTTAGCCAATTTGTGTTCTGATATTTCTTTTTTTCAGGGTGGAGGAGGAAAATCGAAAGGGCAGTCAAAATTTAGTGGAGGCTCATTTTATACCACAGTGAGTTAGACCGACTGTCACTACCTTCTAACTGTGTTTTTTATGGAAATAATGCACTTTTATTTAATGGAAGTTTGTTTATGCTGATCCCAGCTACTTTGGGACCATAGGTTCATTGATTAACTAAAAATTTGCTTACAAAGATGTATGCAAATTAGAGCATCATCGTACAAAGGCATCCTGTCATCATAAATGTCAAAAGTCCAAAAATGTGCATAAATGTTAAAGTTCCACTAATTTGTACAATGAATTCTCTCTCTTGAACATGATCTTCTATTTTATATGGTTCACATTAGAGCTATAGAAATTTCTTCCAAGCTCTACTTTCATGCTTCTCTTCTGTATTTCCAAGCTGCCAATTTCATCTTTGGTATCTGTCTTTATCCGATTAACTCCAAACATGTACGACATATTCCAGCAGCTGTTGTTTAGGTAGAGAAAAAGATACTTCAGTCTTTAGTTAAAACCAAAATGTCTAGAAAGACATGGGTATATTTGCTTTAGGCATGTATTTCTGTTTTGTTTTCTTACATAATCAGTAACCCCTCCTCTCTGACCTCTGGGAAAGGGACAGAAAGGAGAGACTGAGAAAGAGAGGTTAGTAGTAGCATTGCCTTAACTGAGGATTTCTGTTTATTCCCTTTCATATTTGGTAATGCCTCCTCTCTTTAGGGAGGGGGGAAGAGAGAGTGAAAAGGGAGTAAGTAGAAGCTTTGCTTTAGCTATTCCCTAATCTTATGTTCTATCTCCACAATTTGCTATTTCTTCAAATTAAAAATAATTCTTTCTTTGCAGTAACATGTCATTACCTTAGACCTCGAAGTCCTGATGTGGATAAAACATTTCATCCCCTTCTCTTGATCCATACTAATAGATATATCCTCTTTTCACTTTTCAGAGTGTTCCTCCAGCAACAAACTCAAGACTTTCACCCCTTCCGCATGAACCTGCTGATTTCTATGATCGCGATGTGCCTGTTGATATTCCTCTTGATAGTTCTACGGTAGTTTCAACTTTTTTGAATTGTTGAATGTGATTAGCTATGAACTCATTTTATCTTATTTAACATCTATTATTATGATTTTTTATTTTAATTAAGTCACTCTGAATTACAGGACTTGAAAAAGAAAGAAAAGGAACTTCAGGCTAAGGAGAATGAATTGCGAAGGAGGGAACAGGTACACAATATATGAACTAAATTTGTATTAGTGCTGTTTTTTTTTTAGGATTCTTGTTGCTTGATTAGTTCTGTACCAGTTCTTCAACAACATTAAAAGTTATTGCTTCTATAGGTCTATTTTACCCCTTTCATAATCCTTGGATTATTTTTGGATGTCCATATTAGGTTTTTTCTGGTCTCTGCTCCTTTTAAGAGCTTGTGAATTGTGAAACCATGGAAGGAAGAATAGAGGTCTTTTGTTGATCACCAATTTTACCAAATATTCTTGCTGTCCTCTGAGCGCCATTGTTCCATTTGTCAAATCAGAAACTCCTTCCAACCCTATATTTCACTTTGTTTGAGGCAGAGTATTGGTTTTGCTTCTTTTGTGGAATTTGTTCTCAAGCCTCCCATGCTGGCCCTAACTTGTCATAAATCTTTTCTGGAACATGTCTTCACAATCTTGTATATTGGCCCTAAAGTTTCAGATGGGAGGCAAAGTGAGCTTCCAAGGTCTATCCTATCCCATGATTACCAGCAAAAAGATGAGACAAGTCATCCTTTAGTCATTAACTGCATTATAATATGTCCGTTGTGCCGGAGTCTCTTTGGCTTTTCTTATTCTTCTACCAGTTGAAATCATTGTTGATCTGTGTACATTGCAAGTGGAAAAATGCTCCCCCCTACCACATCCCCAGAGGTTTATGTTTGCTTTTGGTACAAATGTCATTATTCCCTAATTTGGTTTGTTGATGCTATGCAGGAACTGAGACGAAAAGAAGAGGCTGCTGCAAGAGGTATTTTCTTTTTCTCCTATGTTTATCCAATTATCACTTGTGTCCTTTTACAATCTCTGGAGTTAAACATGGGTATATTTCTATCATGTGATTTTGTAGACATTTAAACAAGGGACTTAAAGGGGAAAAACGTAAAAAAATTCCAAGTGCATAGATGAAATAGAACTGAATGAACCTTTATTCTTTTTGTTTTAACTTATTGATTTTTCCTTCTTATCATTTTCCTTGTGTTTTTCGTCTGTCTTTGTCCTCCTCCTAGCACATATATTGTGTATGTCCAAAATTAATTATAAAAGAAGAATACTCCTCTTTCTTCTTGTCGTTAGTCTTCTTTATTTTTTTAAGTATAAGCTAGAGTGATTTTTAAAAAAAAAAAAGAAGAAGAAGAAGAGGGGAATTTTGTGTTCCAATAAAAGCAGAATGATGTGGATTATTCAAGAATCGAAGTCGATTTTCTTTATAAAAAGAAGATATCGATGAACTTCCACGAAGTGGTTTCACGGGATTCAGCCAATTGCCCTTTGGCGCCAGCAAGCTATTGTAGGCATGAATAAGGTAGTTTCCTTTTCTCTTCAAGCCAATCAGAAGGAAGGCAGTTGCTCTTCAGTAGGGAGATCCTGAACTAAGGTATGATTGCAAACATTATTGAGGTCAGTCTTTTGGGATTACGGGTGACAGGCGAAAAGTCACCCCTAAGATATAAATGAATTTCAAAGATCTTTGCCAAATCCAAAGAGGGTTCCGTGACCAAGTTGGTCATTTCTGGGGACTGGTATAGCTATATGTAACGTGGATCTTATGTTTTTTTCTGAGTATTTGCTAGTCTACTTTAAAAGGATCCATGCTTCAAATGTCCATAAATGAAACTTACAAAAGAGGTTACATGGTTCAGATAATTTAATGCAATACATTACAATTCTTCTATTCTCTCTGATTGCAGCTGGCATTGTTATTGAGGCGAAAAATTGGCCTCCATTTTTCCCAATTATCCATCATGATATAGCAAATGAGATACCAGTTCATTTGCAAAGGCTGCAATATGTCGCGTTTACCACCTTTTTGGGTATGTCAACTTTACCTCGCTATATATTTGGCTCTTTTAGTTTGAAGCACCTTATGTGACACTTTCTACTTTCTGATTTTTTTTTTCCTATCATGCTACATTTGAGTCTTAATAACTGTTGCATTTGACAGAAAATAAATCAACAGTCCGGAATCTTGTCTTTTCTCAAACGAGGAGACTTGGGACCTAAAGCTGCATTTGGCTTCCATTTGATACATTTAGTTTACCTAGATACAATAAATTTCAGAAATGTCGCCTTTTTTATTTATGGCATTGAAGCATGTTTTACAGATGTCATTCTGGGTTAACTTGCTGAATCTTCTTGACAGGTTATAAACGCTGTTATTAGTTATTACCCTTTTTATCAAAAAATCAGAAGGGAGGAAAAAGACAACCCTGTTATTATCCAACCCAAAGAAAGGAGACGAGTGGGAAAATTAGCTTACCATTAAAATGTGCAAAATATAGAAGTTCTTTTTTCTTTTCCCTTTTCCCCTATTTTCCTGCAAAATCTTCAAGTAATTAAGTACAAAATTTAGAAAGAGCTGGTTTCAGACTTGTAGCAAGAAAACTTAGCTTTGGATGTAGTCTGTCTTTTTACTCTTGATCAACAGTTCAACTATTTTCTATCAAGAAAATCATAATCAAAGCATGTATTTTTTCCTGTCATCTTGTCCATATTTTCTTGCAAGACGTTCAAGTTGTTAGGTCAGAAACTGCCTATATCAGTCTCTGTAGTAAGTAAATTGAGGTTTGGTAAAGTTCCTTGTGCTTATTGTCTTTCCCTTGGCGAGCAGTTTTAACTATTTGTTATCATGAACCACGGCAATCGAAACACACTTTTCTGGGCATTCAATTATTTCATTCTCAAAATTAAATGCTTTACATGTCCGCATGCTTGCCTTTTCACTTTTCAAATCCTGTGAGATTTTGTTGCTCTCGCCCTGATTAGATAAACAATGATGGTGACAGGAATTTTTGCGTGCCTCTTATGGAACATCATTGCCACCACTACAGCATGGATTAAGGAAGGAGGTTTGTCCTCATTCAATGTTCTTCATGTCATCGATCGCTTATTTATGGAGCGTTCTAACTTTTAGTTTTTGGCTTTAGATGTAAAGATCTGGTTCCTTTCAATTATTTACTTCATAGCGGGGGTTCCAGGAGCCTATGTACTGTGGTATCGTCCTCTTTATCGTGCTTTCAGGTAAATCTTCCTTTCTTTTGGAGAACTTAACATTTACTTTCAGATTAAATGCAATGATACAAATTGTTAATTGAAATTTTGGTTATGTTGCTGAAGTATTATATTTTACGATGATCTGTATCCTGGATCGCAGTATAGAAGCTTAATTCCCATGTCTACCTCCGTCTTTATGCTATTGCACTTTTTGTTTCTTTCTTGCATGGAGCTAACACAAATATTTTGACACAGAACTGAGGGTGCTATGAAGTTTGCATGGTTTTTCTTGTTTTACTTGGTAAGTTTCGTAGATTTTCCTCTTTTAATTTTATCTCCCATCTAAATTGGTGAATTCAAAGACGTCTTACATTTTCTTTCCGTGTACAGCTTCACATTGCATTCTGCATCTTTGCGGCTGTTGCTCCTCCAGTTGTTTTCAGAGGAAAATCGCTTACGTAAGTTCTACACTGCATTTTACTTTATGGAAAAGTTTTTACAAATGCATTTTGGCTAAATACATACGGAGACACCTAAAGTTGACACGATTTTTCACTTATACCTAAATACATATGGAGATACCTAAACCATTAGTTCTACTTTGCATTGTTGCTATTATTGTCTGTTTACATGGTCTGATCTTTTACAATTTGTTGAAACAGAGGCATTCTACCCGCAGTAGATCTCATCGGCAAACAAGTACTTGTTGGGGTATGTTTTCACATATTATCTGCATACTCCACAATATCTCCAATTTATTACCTCCCCCCCTCTCCACCCTCTCCTGCGATGATCCCTTAATTAGTTTCGAAAAGAAAACTAGGAGGATGTTGCGTAAACACTGAGAGTACCACATACAACTTGCTGGAGTCTAGGCAATTTAACATGGAAGTACTCTTTTCTTTTTCAGATTTTCTATTTCATCGGTTTCGGGCTATTTTGTCTAGAATCTGTGCTGAGTATATGGGTTATTCAGGTATGACCTCTCTTATTTTGATTCTCTCCACAGTTTTATCCTTGTCATCTCAGGTAACACCCAAGCAAGTTTGGGTCGGCTACATGAATCTTCATTGATTCTCGTTTCCTCATGATCTAACTATGCAGCAAGTATACATGTATTTCCGAGGCAGTGGTAAAGCTGCAGAGATGAAGCGCGAAGCTGCACGAGGGGCCTTGAGAGCAGCAATATAGTGTTGTGTAGCAGTTAACAAGATTTGATCACTTCAGTCTGGCCAGAAATGCTTTGTTTCATATATGTATATGCCTTCATTTTTATACTACTATGATCAGTCCACAATGTTTTTTAGGAAAAATTATAGAGATCATTGTATTCTAATTTATCTTTGTGCATGTAAATCACCTTAGCCTTTCTGGTTTTTGGTCATACAATTTTTACAGTAAATCAGGTACAAGTTATTCTATGTACTGTTATAAGTACAACTACTTTTTACCTTGTAATGTGAGATTGATGCAATAATTGTGGAATTGAATAGTCTTTTAGGAGTCGTTTGTGAGGTATAAAGTATAATAATATTGAAATAAAAGATTTTTTTTTTTTGGCGTTTGTCTATGGGTTTTTGAGACGAGAGTTTTCAGGAAACAACCTCTCTGCCTTTGAGGTAGTGGTAAAGTCTGCGTGCATTCTATTTTTTTCAGACTCCACTTGTGGAATTTCACTGGGTATGTTGTATTTGGCGTTTGGTTGGAGGTATTGGGTAATCTTTGGAGTATTCATCTCACCATTTATATCTTTGTGATGGAAAAAGTTATCATGTATACATGGTGGAACAATTTATCTTAGGATAATTAATCCCGCAATGAGTTGTTCCCAACCATACGACTCCTTAGGTAATTGTAGTATACCTTCTTACATGTGTTATCATTATTATTTGTATATTTATTTTTTTCTTTCACTATTTTTGTTTTAATCTTATATTGAATATTCTAAAGTCTGGATCGTTTAATTTGCTTTTTTTGGTGTTTTCTTTTAAGATTTTAAGCATTGTAATAATCAATCCAACACTATGTTGATATCAGTATATTAATATTATTTTGTTCGTTTAACAATATAATAATAATTTAATGTATAAAGCATTTTGTATTATCATAATTCAAGAAAAGGTCCATATATACCCTAAAAAGTCTAATATGGATAGCTTATATTAACACAAAGTTAATATAAAATTGTAATATGCCAATTGTTCTTCAAAAGGAAATTGAAATTGGCCAACAAAGTGATAATACTTTATGTTACATTTTTTTTAAAATTTTGACCCATAACATAAGTGGAAGATGGATGCACAAAGTACAATAAAAAAAGACAGTTGGATATACTAAATTTTCGATAGATATTGCGTTGAGAAAAGGATAGTTATTGTATTCAATTTTGACCATACCTTGAATTTAAAGAAAATCTGATCATAAAAATTTATTATATATTACCTTATCCTTTCAAAACTCGAACTTATATCCTTTTAATCACATATAAAGACAACTTGACTGTAGCAGTTACGTTAAAACTCTTCTTATATAAAAGTAATATAATAGACCATATAGCATGAGTGGTAAAGTTCCTTTCACTTTTAATTAAAGATTTTAAATTTGTGTTCTAAAAGTTTTTTAAAAAAAATCTTGTTGAAAGCATAGCATCTGAAATGAACCTTACAATGCACGAATTCAAAAACAAATGAATATAAAAGTTTAAAAAAAAACAAAAAAAAGAGAAAGAATTATACTGTATAAATACAAGTTTTGACTATCAAACTTTTATAAAGATATGTCTAAAAGGTTCATATAATTCAACTTTGTCTATAAGAATTTATCCAAGATAAAAAGAATATGATAAAAATAAACATCGAGCCTAACTCAACTTTAAGAACATAACTCATAAATCGAGAACCACCCCATCTCACACGAGAAAACCTTCCACACCTAAATAGTCGATATAAAAATACATCATCCTCACACGTTCAAATTTATCAACTAGAGCATAAATAACATAACACAAAACCATACCATCACATAAAATAAAGAATTCAACACAACATATATAGAAACCTTTATTTACCACTTCCAAACAAAGAAATTACATATCTCATAATTAATTTTACTATACTATTAATATATTATATATAACAACAAAAACTCAAATCCAAACCAAAATATTCAAAACCAAAAACACCCTCATATCATAAAATACTATATAATAATATTAATAATAATAATAATAATAATCCTCTTTTTTCTTAACAATAAGCAACACATTTTTTCTTGCAATCCATAGTACATCCCCCTCCACCCCCACCATAACCATACCCCTTTCCACTTCTACTAAATGACTTGAAACACTTCAATGGACACTTCAATTTTTTACCAAAACATGGGCCTTTATCTTTGCAAACCATAGTGGGCCTTATGATTCCACCTTTACTATATCCTCCTTTTGGGCCTCCAAATCCACCACCATATCCACCACTTCCAGGCCCAAAACCAGGGATGTTGAATCCACCACCAGGCCCAAATCCAAATCCAATTCCACCTCCATTGTTGTCATCTTTTTTTTGTGTAGTTGCAAAAGTGAAAGTGATTGTGATGAACAAGAAAGTTAGTAAGATGAAAGCTATAGAGTTGTTCTTCATATTTTCTTTTGCTTTTGATAGATGAAGAAAGATTTGTATTGAGAGGGAAAAAAGGGAAAAAGTTATATTTAAAGGCCAAGTGGAGAGAGCATTTATAAGTGGATGGGAGTTGGGTGGGGATGTATGAGACCATGACAAGTAGGTTGGGTGCAATTATTACACTATACTATGTACATTATGATTATCTATACTTCCACTATTAAGGTTTTTTTTTGTTTTTTAATATTTACGGATTTTAATGCGAGATTTCTGATCAAGAATAGAAGAAGCTAAATCATTTTCATTATGATTATCTATACTCCCACTATTAAAGTTTTTCTATATTCATAGGTTTGAACGCAAGATCTTTGATCAAGAATAAAAGAATTCGATCATTTTCATTATGATTAATTATCTATACTTTCACTATTAAGGTTTTTCTATATTCACATGTTTGAACGTTTTCAAGATCTCTGGTTAAGAATAGAAGAATCTTAGTCATTTTCATTATGATGCATATCAATATTTAAGTTTGTGTTCCTAGTGTGTTCTGAGCTGTCCAAGATTCAACCTGTTTATGTATTGGATTAAGGTGGTATGAATTATTTTTTTCTAAGTCATTTTAGTTGTCATTATAATTTTTGAAAATCAGTTTGACTGGTAAAGTTGATGTCATGTGATCAGGAGGTCATAAGTTCAAGTCTTGGAAATAAATGCAAAGTAAGACTGCGTACAATAGACCTTTGTGGTCGGACCCTGCGTATAGCGCGAGCTTGTCCTTTTTTTTAGTTTGACTAATTTTAAAACTAAAGTAAATTATAAAAGTTTGATATTTTAAAATAAAAAAAGATTAAATATTCAAAAACTCTACGAAAAATCTGATAAATTGTAATATTTTCATATCAGTATGATGAATCAAAGTTCATATAATTTGACTTTTAAAAAGAGAATTATGAAAATTAAAAGGAAACAGAAGGAATAGAAAATTCATTTTTTTTACTCCTCTTTAGGAGCTCACACTTTTTTTGCTCTCTTAATAACTCAAACTCATGACTTTAAGATCGAAAGTGAGGAATACTTCAAAATTTTGAATTTATAAATTTTATAGCTTTGAAAAGGTAAATTATTAAAATTTCAAATAAATAATTTAGTTATTAAATAAATTTTTTAGGTAGAGTTTTGGTCAAAGTTATTAAATTATGTTGAATCTGTAATTAAAACATGAGTTCCCAGTCATCAAAGGTGGAATCAGAAAAAAAAAATGTATTTTTAATTATTTATATAGTTCTGCAGCAACATATTTCTTCATAATAAGATCTAATTAAATTTGAATTTATGGATTCCAAATATTTACTATTCTTATTAAAAATAAATAATTTATAATATTTATTGTTTTTAAAAAAATTTAAAATAAAATTAATTATTTATTAAATTAGTTTAATATTTAAATCAAATAATATGAAACGAAGAAAATATTATTAATTGGTTTGAATATTTGGACGTACACTCAATAAAATTAGCAGTAGTAATTATGATGACAACAATTCATGTGGACAATAGTAAATGATTCACTAAATAAATATTTGACTGCAATTTAATTGTTTGCACATAATGATGCATTGGACTCCTCCAAATAAATGTATTTATTTTTACCTGTTCATTTTGAATTTTATTTGTATTTATTCACGTTAAATATTCAATGTAATTTTTAAAAATAATGATTAATATAATATTAATTGATGTACAGTCTTAGTTTTTGAATTTTTTTTTTTTAGAAAAATGCATAAATAATCTTAAGGGTAAAATAGAAAAAAATAATTATTTTTTCTTTTCTTAATTTATTAAAAGTGACATGTAAAATTAAAAAAATATTTTATGTCACTTACTATTCTTTAATTTTTTTTTTTTTTCAGATTAATAATTATATCATGCTTGATATAAAGATTTGCTTTTTGGATGTCACGACCCAAAAATGGGTGTGATGGCACTCGTCTTATCCCACCAAGACAAGTCAGCCAAAAATCCAACTATAAT
>JBCEWC010016033.1:0-13360 GCA_038996855.1 Solanum aculeatissimum | reverse complement strand
TGCAGATAAGTTAGGATTTTCTTGTATTTAAACATCTCTTCTTTCAACTTAATGGTAGACTCTCTTTTTCTTCTTTAAAAAAACCAATAAAATTTTAATTTTTTTTGCTTTGACTATTCCCTAAAATAACACTCTTAAACAAACATATTTACAAAGTAGGTAAGGCTTTTGAGATAAAGTTCGTTTCCACTCATATGTGACCTATAAAAGATGCGTCATTTATCTCATATGCAAACATAATAGAAAGTAGACGATAAATGAACTTTCACCTACTATACAGCTTCTACTAAACTTCTTATGCTCTTGCTTTTCTTCTATGGATATCTTGCTAGGAATAAACACATTCAAAGGCAGAACAAAAAAACTCTACCCAACATACTAGCGATTCATGTGTAAATAGCAACTCTCAAAGATATCCAGGTGGCGTCATTATCATTTGAAGTACCAGATGCTGACTAAAGCTTTTGGACTTGCAAGAGACTACAGTATTAAAAACCACCAGCCAAAAAGCAGTTACTGCTACCTGAATTACCTAGAGCACATGGTGTATCACGAACAAGAAATTTGACGATACAACCAGCACCACAATTCAATATCTCAAGACACCCATGCAAATCTGCATCATTTACCAACATCACCCATTCCTCCTCATCATCAAGATACTTGAGTTGGAATGTCCCAGTCTGCAATTTAAACCTCTTGGCAACATCCTCATAGAGTTGGAAATATCCTGCTGAAAGGTCAAACTTAAATTTAATGGTATCTTCTTTGTAAGTGGCTTTTATAGTAATTGTTGACCCACTATCACCACAGTTCATCTCAACTTTAGAAAGTTTCTCTGCACAACTGCGAGAGCTTGATGAACTGCCATTGATCATCGACCCATACCCATTGGATGAGTTTGTCATGGCTGAAGAACTAACCTGGTTATGTTCAATCACCCTACCATCACCATCTATTTTATTATCTTCTTTCATCTTACTATCAACATCACCTTCAACAGCCATGGAATACGAGCACCGAGAAGTGAAATGACAGTCAAAATTGCCCAAGTTGTTCAACCCCCACCTCCTGCATCCTTCTTTTGTAAGGAAAGATCCCAGAGATGCATTTCTAAAATCAGTCAAATTCAAACATGCATGTCTGAATGACCCTGCATCTAATGCAGCCAACTTGGATTCATAACAAAATCTAGACACTTCAATACTTGATTTATTCCCTCCCTTAAAAGATGGAGTATTGATATGAGTAAATTGACTGAGTTGGTTCCCATCAGCATAAAAGTCCTCTTTCATTTTCATCATAGAATTCTCCTTGTTACTACCTGAAGTTGAGGGTACAGACACAGCATCCTGGAAAATACAAGTAGGATTTTTGATAGAGACGTCTTCAAACGAAAAAAATATATTTTTCTGTACATTGAAATCTTGGATAATAAAACCAATTGGAACCAAACCTCCAGGGGTTGGATTAAACTTCAATCCCCCTCCTACCCCTTGGACAGATTCTAGCACTGTTCGTATCTTTTTCAAAGACCGATTGACTTTATTTATCTTTCGAGATGGCCACCTAGATATTTCATGTTGTCGACATATCTTTTCAAGGTAGTTGGACACACACCAATGCTTTTTGCAGCATCCTTCAAGCTTCCAGAAAAGTACTGTTGAAGAACACTTAAGCTAACATATTTTTCTGATGTACTTCATTTTTTCTCAATTTGTCTTCTTGATTGAGTCATTGTCTGTTCATGAGAATCATCAGCATGCATTCCAACACTCTTTGAATCACAGATACCTAGAGGAGAACAATTTCCAAAATTTGAATTATTGTCCAATGAATGCTGAGAGTTCCTCCTAGACAATGCAATCGGTGGTATATTTCGAACATATTCATCCTGTAATCCAAACTTAGCGCCTTGTTCAACCAATTCTGCATCTGCTACTGTTCTCAAACTTTTACAAATTCTTTGCATGGTGCCTGAAAGGTTATTCAAGAGAAGTTGTTGCTCGATACTTCCCTTCACACTTACAGGAAGAAAGAACTCCAATATGTAATCATCATTTCCAGTGAATGTACTACGTAATCTAATAGCCACAGCAGCATTTAGACCAAATTTTCGTGCATGATGAACAAGTGGGTACTCACTTATATGGTACTCCTTCACATCAGGGTAGAAGAAGGGATGGTTGGATTGAAGAGCTTTCCCAACAATACCTTCACCTTCCTCGAGAAAATGTTCCATACATGCATGTACAAATCCTTGCATTTCCTTCTACGGATGATGCCAATATGGTGGTAAGTACTCATGACTGAGGAGAGAAAATGATGTTTGGGCAAAATGACGGATCTTGGAGAGATGACTTTCTTTCTTGGAATAGAGATTAGACAATTCCAAGATCATTTATTCATTTGTCAGAGGAAGTATGCAAAAGAAATTCTAAGGAAATTTAGAATGGACGATTGCAAAAGTATAAGCACACCTATGAATCAAAAGGAGAAGCTAATGAAGGATGACAGTGCTGAACGAGTACAAGAAGAAAGCTACAGAAGCTTGATAGGATGTTTGATGTATCTTAAAGCAACAAGGCCAGGTATACTATATGTTGTAAGTGTACTATCCCGATTTTTGAATTCTCCTAGTGAATTGCATATGAAAGCTGCAAAAAGAGTACTCAGATATGTCAAAGGCACAATAGACCATGGAGTTAAATTTAGCAAGTGCTAGAATTTCAAACTACAAGTATACTTTGACAGTGATTGGGGTGGTTCTGATGATGATATGAAAAGTACTTCAGGGTATTGTTTTATTTTTGGCGCTGGATGTTTTTCTTGGTGTTCGAAAAAACAAGA
The DNA here is from genome assembly GCA_038996855.1 of Solanum aculeatissimum. Taxonomy (NCBI): domain Eukaryota; kingdom Viridiplantae; phylum Streptophyta; class Magnoliopsida; order Solanales; family Solanaceae; genus Solanum; species Solanum aculeatissimum. Next base: position 10,510 of record JBCEWC010016033.1, on the reverse strand, counting down.
GATTGTTGCTCAATCAACTGCAGAGGCAGAATTCATTGTTGCCACAGCTGCGGTCAATCAAGCTTTATGGATAAAGAAAATCTTTTGCGATCTTGGCTTGGAGACGAAGGAAAGCATTGAGATATTTGTGGACAACCAAGCTGCCATTGCTATTTCTCACAACCCCGTATTTCATAGAAAGACCAAGCACTTCAATGTGAAGCTATATTTTCTCAGAGAAGTGCAAAAAGATGGTCTAGTGAATCTGGTATATTGCAGAACGGAGGAGCAACTAGCTGATATTTTTATAAAAGCTCTTCCGGCCAGCAAATTTGAGTTCTTGAGAAAGAAGCTTGGAGTTTGCAACTCTTGATGCAAGGAGGAGTGTTGAAATCTGCCTCATGAGCTATTAATTGATGTTGAGTTGGCATAATGACATGGTTGTTGATGTGTTTTCTATTTTGAGAAGATAGATTTTTTGTTTTAGCTTTTCAGTTATATGTTCCCAGTCTTTAGGCATTTGTTGTTGGAAGATTTAGTTCCTAGTTTTTAGGAAGTTTCAATTTGAGTTACTGCACCATTTTTACTGCAGATAAGTTAGGATTTCCTTGTATTTAAACATCTCTTCTTTCAACTTAATGGTAGACTCTCTTTTTCTTCTTTAAAAAAAAAACACCAACAGTTGGAATCGAAAACAAAAAAATAAGACCCAAAATACTTCATCATTGTTCCAGCTACTGCATTTACATTAATTTCATATGCATTTGGAGGGTTGTTGTGGTTGTCCTCCATATTCATCTATGTGAAAACCTGATGAAGATAGTTAATTTAGTCCTTATTGAAGTGTTGACTGAATGTGTGAGCATTGAATGAAGGTTCTTTGAATGTATGAGTATTATATGCAGGTTCTGGCTCTTCCACTTTTACCACTGCATTTCCCTTTATTTGATTATGGTTTCCCTTCTCATGTGTAAACTGAAAACCTTCTGGAAACCTATCAACCTGTAGCAGTCAATTCTCAAGTGTACATTCTTTCCACAGTACGTGCAGTATGCATTGGGATCATATTTTGTCTTTTTGCCTTTGAATTTTTGAAATTGTTTCTAAGATTTCTGTGGACCTTGTGGGTTATTAGTTTTAGGATATGTATTTCCAAAATTCATCATGTTACCTATGAGTTGTTGAGATTGTCTTCCTTTGTTCTGACTCATGTTACTCACCATGAAGGTTGATGAATCAGAGGGCATGAAAAGACTCATATAAGTCCCCCGCTGATTTTCATCTTGTAAAATTAGAGAATATGCAACAATGATATCAGGCAGTGGATTCATTATTAAGATGTTTCCTCTAGTCTGACCATAAGTGTCATTTAGTCCCATAAGAAACAGAATGAGTCTTTCATCCTCCATGCATTTCTGCATTTTATATTTCCTTCACATACACACACAAGAACATTTGATATTGGAATTCAAAGAGTCTAACTCATCCTAGAGTCTTTTGAGTTTGGTGAAATATCCTGCAATGTTATTGGCACCTTGAACTAATCTGCTTAGTTCCTTTTGTAGATGAAATAGTTGAGCACCATTTGATTGACCAAAATGATGCTCCAAGCTGATCCAGAGTTCTCTAGTAGATCTAGAGTAAATCACACTATCAACAATTTCTTTGGAGAGGGAGTTGAGCAACCATAAATTCACCATGTCATTATATCTATTCTATGACTGCAAATCTGATGAACCAGCAGCAGGTGCAGGTTGAGTTCATGTGATGAAGCCTAACTTGTTCTCTGTGGAAAGGGCAATAAGAATAGATCTCTTCCATGCCTGAAATCCTTTCCCATCAAAGGTGGTGTTAATGAGAGCCATACCAAATGCATCGAAAGAGGTGAGAAAATAAGGGTGATTGGATTCAAACACAAGTGTAACACTAGTACTACTACTGGTCATTGCTACAGAAGTGACTATAGGAGCATCTATTTCTATTGATTAGAGTGATGGAGAGAATTTATGATCTAGAGTGCTCTGGTACCATGAAAGAGACAAACAGAATTGAAAATTTTTGTATATTGATTGATCTCCAAGTTACAATTCATCCTATATATATACAAGGAAAGAAATAAAGAACCTTCTATTTTGTTATGCCGGCAGTATAAGACTGATTGGTCTAATATATAACAAACTTTATTCTCTTTCTATGTATGTACATATCATGTTTCATCCATATGCAGGATCTTTACTTGTTGGGCCATTTATATGATTATTCATTCATCCGAGATAGGCTTCTGAATGGCCTAATGTGGAAAAGATTCTTCAACCTAGAATGCACAATCCTTTTATCATTCAGACCAAATGAAAAGATTAGTCTTCTTTGATGAAACCAAGGCCAAACATGAAACTCTTGTATGTTTGTTTTTCCCTTTTTCCTGTAATGGTGCATTCAGTGTTTCAAATATCTCCTTTACTCGTTTATTACGATTAATCCCAACAGTTCGTCCATTGATTAAAAGGAAAGAAGCTTCATCATATTATGATGAAAGAAAGAAAAATACTTATAATAAAAATATCAGATATATCAAAGTAGAAAAAACATCAGTAATAATAAAAATAGAAAAATAAGATAATGCTAATTAATATTGTAATAACAATAATATAGGTAAGGGAATAAATAGGTGCTTCGACTAGAAATATGATTTACCATTAGAAGAGAGAAAAACGGTCAGCTACCTACTAACCATCTATCTTAATTCTTGACCTTCATGCTCTCTTATCTAAAATCATGTCCTCGATGAAATTTTTTTTATCATATTCCGTCTAATCACATTTTCTCAATTCTTCCTCAATCCACTCTCTTCTCAAACCTATTATTGCCAATCTCTCTCAACACCTCACTGTAGCATCCGTGCTCCTCCTTTTTCATATGCCCAAAACCTATAGCTGTGAAATGCGTCTGCACTGGTTATTTGACATGACAAAATGTTTTGATCCCGATACAAAAAGGAAGCATGTAACGTTACTTGATTTTTGAATAACCTCCTCTTTTTTGTGCGTGGATCCCTTGAGATCACTTATGCAGATTTTAGACTTTTATTTAGTCTCGTCAATTTTCAGAACAAACACTGAGCAGTCGACCTTTTGAGTTGTTCTCTATCAAAAACGTCATGTTTGTAGCCCATCAGTTGAACTAAGGGAAGCTTCACTCTTACAAAGAAAAGGATGTTTTTCTACTTATACAAACTTGATGCATCTCTCATGAGATGTAAGTCTTGACCGCCTACACTAATCAGCAGAGCAATTACAAGAGGATCACAACCAACATTGCAATTGATCTAACAATCTGCATTGAACTAGGAAATTTACCACTACATAGCATTAAGGCGTACAGATTTCACTTCATTCATGAATGATAGTATCCGGGACTTATCCTTTTGGATGCCGTCCTGTCCACATATGCCACTACTGACGTCCACTCCATTGGGTTTAAGAGCAGAAAGAGCTTCACAAACATTCTCCGGGTTAATTCCTCCAGCCAAGAGCCATCCATGTTTGCTTCTAATTGATGGTAGCTTAAACTGACTCCACTTGAACCCTTTGCCACTGCAAAAGTATGTAAGTATTGTTAGTTGTTTGATTCCTATCTCATTGGATTCAGTTGCTCGGTCATGCTAAAGTTACAAAACACAAGTTTGTTTTGGTACAGATGAATCCAAAAAAAGAGTTTAATCATACAACCAAATGGAATTACATCCTTGTTAACTAGCTCGATATGGGGTGGATTAAGCTTAGTCCAAAAGGAAGTACATGATTACTTACAGACATGCCAATGGCAGGAATATACACAAGGGAAAACTGTACCTGCCACCTTTGGCACTATCCACTAGAATCCAATCAACCAGAGAAGACTCCTCATCTGAAATAGAGTTCAAAAGGACTCCCTCCTCATTTGCATGAAGTACATATACTAAACATTTCTCCTTGACTAAAACTGGAAAAGCAGCTCGAGAACCATTTCCATGAAGCTGCTCAATTTGAACGTGTTGTGCATTTCAGTATTGAAAACAAGAAATTCAAAATGATGAAGATGACAGTTCCTCACCTGCACCAATTCAAGGTCTGCTGCATCAGAGGCCCTTAGAATTGTGTCAGCATTATCATCTACAAACACGCCAACTGGCTGAGCTCCATATTCCCGCGCAACCTTTGAGATTTCCTTTGCAGTGGAAAGTGAAACAGAGCGTTTTGAGTTAGGCCATATGATCATACCGATAAAATTGGCTCCAGCTTCTGCTGCAAGAGCGGCATCTCTAGCTGATGTGATTCCACACATTTTGACTAGAGTCCTAGATTCTGTTGACTGATTTAATGTGCACATAAATCTGTTACTGGTGGAAGTCCTCAGTCGTGCTCCTACATCCAACCGACCTGTCAAAAGAAGCTTTGGCAAAAGAATGATATATCATCTCTAACATATTGTACTTCAAACAGAATTCTGTACCAGTTTTAAAAGAATCTCGGAAAAATCATACTAAGTTACTTCCAAAAACACCCATAGCAAATTTGTATCTTTCCATATATTGGTAATAAGAAATAGAATAAGAGAAGGTCAAAAAGGAAAACTTTTCTCTGTAAAAGATAAAAGAACTCGAGAAAAATGAAATTGTAGAAAAGCAAGCAATCAAAAACCAAAGGTTAACTCGAGAGTAAATGTTAAGTGTAACTGTTTAAGCTCCTATACCATTCCTGGTTCCCTTCTCTCTTTTGCTTGTGTCAAAAAAGTTTTAAAAAGGACAAGTAGAATAAGTAATAGTTGTGGTTATTTCCCATTGGCCTTCACATCACATGCTTTCTTAAGATAATACAAGGTCTCACAATTTCCTACTTATATCTTCTGAAATCACAGATTATTTCTTACAAAGATTTACTCCCTTTCTTCTTGTTTTCATTTTCTATTTACGCTTAAGATGGAGGTACTATAAGTGCAAGCAATTCCCATATTATCCAAACTTTCCTGTACCTTGATTTCTAGGGATGCCTATTACTCTTGGTTGAAGCTGAGTTCCCATGTTGAACACTGAAAAAAAACCCAGAAATATGGCTAAGACAAAGTAAATCGTAACATTTAATGACACAATGTTATGTGCTCTTATGCCATTCAAACAAATTATTAAATATGAAGGGCCTTAGAAATTGACAGAAGTATATTTTTGACAACAGTAAACAAATTTTAGCTGCTAAATAACAGCTCTTAGGAAAAGTAAATATCATAACGGCACGGGGCTTACACTTGTTTCTTTGTTTGTATAAATATATAGGATAAGCTTTCAGGGTTATGATATGCATATTGATAGAGATCCAAAGCTCTTTTCACATTGTTCTTCTGGTGCACACTGCACTAAGGAATGTCCCACATCTTTTTAATCTAAAATCTATTAGTCTTGGGATGAAATGACACTTGTATAACTTGATATTTTGAATTTGTCTATTGCTTCTCATACACCAGCACACCCCTGGTGTTCAGCCCTATTAGAAAATGTGTATTTACAAAAAAGGATGATGAGAAATACGAGTTAATGCAGAGCCTGAGAGCACCATTTCTTCCTAATTCAATTCTACCACTACAGTTCTACGCAAGAGAGGAGAGATTCCATGAAATAGTCCCACAGTTCATCAATGAAGGAACTGTCAAACAGAAGAATTGCTAAGACATTCTAATAACTAGACTAGTCATCTTACACTAGTGATTCAACAAAGCAATTTTTAAGACTAGCATTAGCAGATAAGTAACTAAAATCCAGAACACAGCAAAGCAACATAGACCAACAAATCATGGAGATATCCTGAGCATTTCCACGGCATGATTAAATTCTAGAATAAGTACAAAATAAATATAAACAAAGAATATCTTATGTTCATTCCAAATCTAAGGGTTTGGTTTGAGCTTTGGAAGAGTTAATACCACAAAAAAAAAAAATCACCATAAGCTTATAACTGTTTGGTTGATATTTGAGGATAAATAGATTCCATACACAAAACTACATCGAAATAATAGAATGTTGGTTGCTCCTTTATGTTTTCCTTCCAAATAATACCTGCATGAGTTATGCGGGAATTCACCTATTATTTTATGCCAGACAGAATGTGAAATAAGAATGTGGATATCAGCAATAAAATGCTTCAATTCCAATGAATTAGAAATGCTAAAATAAGAAAATTAACCCTCACAATAGTAAGAATTTTTATATTACATAAAAAATAAAATATTTTAAATCAAGCATCATATACTAATACATAATATATCAAATTAAACATCATAATCCCTTCATTATGCAATCCTTGCATTACTAATTCCTAGATTACTAATCCAGGCATAAGTTGTTTCTAAACCAAAGAACGGTTTAAAGGAGTTGAATTGAAGATTAAATGTACGAGGAGATTAAGAAGCCAAGATGGTTTCCTCGCTTTGAGCAATTTAAAGGCATATCAAGTGGACGAGTTAGGTCATATTTGGATGTTTGTAGAGTTCAGTAGAATTCAATCCCTCTAGAAGTAACCTATTGACCTCAAAAAATGGCAGGTAGGAATGGTTGATGGAATTGTACTATTACTTGTTTTAAGAGGGATTAGATACTATGTAATCCGAAAGAGAAGAAAGTTGTGAGAGTCGCAACAATTGACATTGTATAGCTGAGAAATTTCTTTTCAAGATAACATTTTCTTCTTGGAGCTACTTATGAACTGTCTGAAAAAAAAACTGTTTTTCATGTAAAAGCAAGGATGAAACTCGAGCTACAGATACTAAAGTTCTAACAAAGAAGTTAATGTTGACAACTTCAAATCCAAAGGAAAGGGATTTGTAGAGTACAAGTAGATAGAAACAAATTGATGAAATGCAAGAGGTTGAGCTGAAGTTCCAAGAAATAGAAGAGTCACATATACAATCTTTTCAGGGTTATCACTTCTGAAGATATTGTTGCATTCCTAAACTGATTTGATGAATTTGTTAATGTCTAAGGTTGGGAGATGTCTACAAGAACTTCTGATATTCTTATTCGGAAAATTGTGCAAGCATAACTTACCAAGGGCACGGAGTATAGTATCATTAGCCAAACATACCTAGTACAAAATATACAAGTTGTTTTGCTCAATTTGTACATTAGATCCTTGCATTTCCCTTAAGTTTCCGACATAGACATAAGACTATAACTAGATAAGCCAACATTGACTGCATGCTCAGAGGGAACAACTATCCTTTCTAAAGACTGCTGGGCATTTTATTCAGGAGTATCCACCCATTCACTTTAGTGGCAGGCTGGCAGCCACTTGAGTCACGACAATAATAGCAGAATCTGTGGCAGCTGATACAGCTAATTGTGAAAATTTAACTTCAACTCGAAACAAAAATTTGGGTGGAAATCCACTTAAGTCGCCACACTAAAAAGAACTAAAGGAGACAATAAACAACAGAATTCAATTTCCAATTCTTCTAAAACTGATGAAGACCAAAAGGCCCAAAACCACAAGACAACTTTGTCTATGCTGAATTTTCTCCAAACATGAAAAACACCATCGTTGTGCCATTCCTTTGTACTGCTTACGGCGTCTCAATCCCATTGTCTCCAATTCCTCTGCTCATTTGATCACTGTAAAAGGGTGAGTTCTCTACATTTTTTAGTTATTACAGTTCTTTGTGAAATTTATTTCCAGCTTGAGAGTGAACTAGAAATACAGCATGCTTGTAGTGACCAGTGATAATTGACACATCAATCCTATCATCTTAACCAAAATAAAGATTAAGCACAAAGCAATACCAATACATGACAAGATAAATCATTCCGAAGTAGAGGCAGGGTTTGAAAGAATGGACCTTTAATAGCCATTTTCAATGTGCAGAAAGGTGCCGGATCTTTCTCTGGGATATGTATGGCGGCTATTTAGGTCTTTCATGAACAGCAGCTAATTTCTACGGAATTCATGCTTTCTGTGGTGATTTATACTATTTTTAGAGGATCAATAATATTTGTTCCGTTTATAAAATTAAGAGATAATTTTTTAATTATATTTTTCAAAATATTATATTAATTATATTCAAAAAGTAATTTGATAAAATTACCCCTATCATTTACTATTTCTTAATTTGTGTGTCAAATCAATATGGCCAAGTAAAGATGGACGTAGGAATGTGCAAAAACTGAATCGATCCATAAACCGAACCGATAAAAACGTTATTGGTTTATTGTTATTGGATTATTAGATTATCGAGTTTTTAATGATTTTGAAAAAAAAAATTATTGGGTTATCGGTTCGATATCGATTTTCATTATTGGGTTATTGAGTAAACCGATAACTCAATAAGATTGTAATAATTTACTATTTTACTCCTTTCTAAATAATAAATATTAGTAATTTAATAGTAATTTACCTATTTTAATCTTTATCATACTTAAGTAATTAATTACCCACTTTAGTATTTAGTCTTTACTCTTTCATACTCCATCTACTTTTATTAATGCAAATTCTCATTGTCATCCTTATCGGGTAAACCAAAAACCGAATCATTAAGGACTTAAAATCGATAAATCGAAAACCGATAAAAATTATCTTATTGATTTGTTATTGATTTAACAAATTTAAAAATTAAAAATCGATAAACCGAACTGATAATATCTAAAATCGAATCGAATCGACCGATGCACAATTGCACACCCCTAGATGGACGGAGGGAGTACTACTAATATCCCTTTAAAAACTTATAAATTCTCTCATTTTATCAACCTTTACAAGTGAAATTATTTTCTTAATTAATGATTGTGATAAAATAATTTGTCATTTACTCTATCTTCCTTCCTTTTTTAAGTTTTATTTATGTTGCACATTTTGATAGATAATTTAATTAATTTTTAAAATTAAATTAAATTATATTAATTTAATATTTTAAAATAAAATTTATATATAAAAAATATAAATTATAACTTTTTACCCTATTAATATGATTAAAAAATTAATTAAATTCATAATTTATAACAATTAAAAAGAAACAGAGCAATGTTACATTGAGAACGATTTAAATTAAATTTTGGGTTCCTCTCATTAACAAGACTGAAGAGGAGCTTTTTGTAAGGGATGAATTGACGAAAAGGATTTTTAGATTTTTATTGTTCATCCAGTATTCGATATTTGTATCAAAGTTAGACTATTTTGAATTCTCGTTGTGTGTGGTCCATTTGAAAGAAGCGCTCCCAACTAAGAATTTTTACTTTCAATCATTTTTCATTTACCGCTTTTATTTTATTGCAATGCACACTATGTATCATACAATTATTACATAATTATTTTCAGAATTGTCTTTATAATAGACAAATTCAGTAAGAGAAAATATAGTTTATATACTTATATTTCGAATTCCTTCTTGTGAGCCAGGAAAAGATACAAGATTTTCAAATCACACTTATTCAATCAAGTATTGGAAAAAGAGTCTAATTATTGATTTAAAAGAATCACAATAATTTACGTAAGCAATATATTTCTAATAAATACTTCTTGTGCGTTATTTTCCAACAAAAATTAATATATTTATACTTTTTCATAAAAATAATAAAAAGAGAAAATTAAGTTTATACCTTTTTGAAGCAAATTATTTATATTTGTATATTCATTCACATTTTATATTTTTTTTAATAGGAAAAAGGATAAAAAATGCTTTTGTACTATCAGAAAGGATAAAAACTGTTTTTCGTTTATACTTTAAGTCATTTATGCCCTTGTACTATTAGAAATGAGTAAAAAATGTTCTGATTTAAACGACACTAACGAAAAAGGATCAAAAATACTCTTTATTTATACTTTGCTCCAAAAATGTCCTTGTCAATGATATTTTGGTCCAAAAAAAAAACTATAAATGCCCTTCATTTATAGTTTGATCCAAAAATATTTTTATCGTCAATATTTTGGTCCAAAAATTTCCTTATTGTTATTTAATGGGTCAAAAATGTCTTTTTCCAAATAAATTTATTATTTATTTTATTTTTAAACACATGATTTTTTTTACAGTATTTTTTAAAATTAGTAAATATTTATCCTACTTCAATTCAAGAAAAAAATAATTTTTTTGCTTTATTATAATTACTATTTTTATTGTTATCTAAATTAAAAAATTAATGTTTGGTTTACTATGATCTTATATTTATGACATATATTATTTGTTATAGGGGTACTATGTTCTATTTTAATTGATAAAATGAGATTAAGGAAAAATTTATTTTCTTACGTTTATTAGTTAATGTGATTTAAAAAAAAAAATAAGAAAAAAAAATTAAAAATAATATTTTTATTAGGAACACAATATGTGTTTGAAAAGGAAAACACACACACACATACATATATATATATATATATATTGTCACGACCCAAAATAGGGTCATAACTAAAAGACCCCTTAATTCCAAACCCAACAATAATCAATCATCCACTTAAAATATATATCCCAAAACCTGGTGTCACGAGTGTAAAAAGAAGCATCTAACATAAAAACTAATGAA
>JBCEWC010016032.1:0-13361 GCA_038996855.1 Solanum aculeatissimum | reverse complement strand
GATTTTGTCCTCATTTTATTTTTCATTAGTGTGCACCGAAAAACCATTTTAAAAACACCGAATAAAACCGAACCGAAATATTTCGGTTCGGTATATGGTGCACACTTTTTCAAAACCGAAAACCGAATCGAAATTTGCTAAAATCGAACCGAAGAATCGAACGCCCACCCTAATGATGTATGTGATTGATAGTAATCTAGGTTGTAGAGATTAGGTTGCTCTAAAATAAAGGATTATTTGGACTTCTACCCCTAATTAATGCTAATCTTTAATTTTTCCTCCTTGGAAAAAATATTTTTTTTTACAAATCATACATTAATGTTTTCTCGTCATAATATTTCACATATTATGTCTCACATCGTTAAAAAAATTATGCTCCGCTGGATGAAAGTTTAATTTCAAAGGACAAAAATTAAAGACTAGATGCTAAATGCCGAATACTTCCTCCAAACTCTAAATAAGTGTAGAAAGTCAAATTAGATTCTCTGGCCCAAGCCCAGTTAAAGGTAGAAAAGAACTTGCAGCCCATCATTATTGATCCAAAGTAGGTGCAATTCTTCTCCTACAACATCCTCTTTGGGCCTGGAGACTTTGATACATATTTACATGGAAATATTATACGGATAAGCAAATATAAACTAGTTAATTAACTAACATAACTATAGTTTGAACTAATTAAGGCTCGCGATAAATATCTAGCTACAATTGCAGTTTGAGTTTTGTATAATTTTGATTTATACAAATGTTGTGCGCGATTATACAAAAGTTGTGCACTATACAATTGTATAGCGAATTATGCAAACGTATACAAATGTTGCACAAATTATACAAATGCTGCAATAACTATAGTTACAAAATGTAATTACCCAAACTATAGCTATGAAACATAATTAAGATATCTTTTAGTGGCTATATGCGAAAGTTCCTCTATTTACATATGAGAGCCCAAGACAAACCCACTTTTACTATTTTAAGTTATAGTAGACAGCGTTATCTAATGCAAACTTATTTTCACAACTCAAACTCATAACCAATATATTACATGAAAATAATTTTACCGTTAGTACAACGCTCCCGGTCCTTTGTGATGAACCTAACAAAAAAATGGGAATAATATTTTCTGTAAAAGAAATTAATTCTTTTGGTTAGTAAATGCAAAAATGACTACAAGAGACAGGAAGTTGGTGAAGAATTATATAGTCTTAAGTGCTTAACACATTGGAAATCCACAAATGCAATGATTTTTTTCTAAACAATTTTATTTATTTTTTGTTTATTTTTATTTTATTTTCAACTATATTAATTGTATTTTTACCAACACTTAATGACACATCTAAAGCATATATCAAGCTATATGGAGTTTGTGTTACGTCATACGTGGACGTAAAATCATTTATTGCAAATATATTTTGTATAAATTATATAAATATTTTTAATGATAATAATTTTTTTTTTTTAAATCATGCCGATTAAAATTCGATATAAGTAGCATCACAATTCACACCAGTGGATCTTTTTTTGTCTTTCTTTTCAATTTTTGATTAAGAAAGAATAAATCATAAAAAGATCCTCATCAATAACGTAATTATTTTTATTACAAAATAATTCATGATGTTCATATCGATCATACTAAAAATATCTGAGGCCGACTTATATGCCTAAGAGTTTGACTCATCCATGTGTACATACGTAATCCAAGTCTTTTGAGTCAAGATATAGGAGGTCCCACCTCAAGAAAATGTTCATGTATCAAGTAAATAAAGTAAATACAAAGTAGTTGCTTAGTTGCTAGATAGTTTTTCGAGTTCTGTTTGGTGGACAAACGAATTTAAAATTTAAAATTTATGAATTTGAAACGCCATTGAACTACTAATCAATAGTTATTGTTTCCATGGTTTATACAAATCTATCTATTTAGTAGATTTTTATATATGAATTTTTGTTTTTTTTTTCACGCAGTCTTATCTTGTATTTATGCTCGAGGTTGTTTTCAAGGTTTGAATACATGACCTTCTGATGACATGACAACAACTTTACTAGTTATTTTAAGGGCCTATTATATTAATATGTATATAATATAATTTTTTTATTAAATGAACCCTAGCTTCTATCTGTCTACACCATATTCCATTTACATCCTTTTCTTACAAGGGCTAGAATTTCCAATAATGGTCCACGAGAGGCCTTCTTTTCTTCAATGATTTGACATTTTTGTCCGTAGGTTTTGGTTTGGTGTGGGAAAAAGTATATATTTTTTTTGGTTTCCTACTCGGTGTTCGGCACCGACATTATTGGAGCTCGACTATATTCGGATTTGTATCGTGTAGGGTTCTATTTGAGGGGAAGCACTCCCCATTAAGGATTTTTCCATTCTCAGAGTTCAAATTTGAGATCTCTGATTAAGGGTGAAACAACCTCATTCACTGCACCACATCTTTGTCGGTGATGGAAAAGAATATATATATATGGGGGGGGGGGGAAGAAACTCAAAAGTAAGAAAGAAAAGGCATGAAGAAATTCACAAATCAAGAGAATGGGCTCATTCAATTGGCTAAAACTATATATGTATATGTTTGTGGAACTAAAAGAGTCCACATGACTCATCTAATCATCATATAAAGTGAAATTATTATCTCATGACAAATTAGTATATATGATTGTACAATACTTTTTGATCTGATTTTCATTTAAATATTTTTCTAATTTTTTTTTTATACCTATATGTATAAAAAATATTAGATTTAGTTGAATTCATGAACAAAACGATCTTAGAAAAAATTGATATTGTTTCATCAAAAAATTTCATTTTATGATTAAAATATATAAATAAACTATCAAATTTTGTAACTTGACGACTAACAAATGGTGATTCACTATACCACGATATACTTACAAATTATGCATAAATTGATTCGAACATCACCATTATTATTATTTAAAAAGACAAAAAAAAAATTCATACACTTCAATAGCTCCAATGGTACCTCTTGTTTATGGCCAGCACATAAGAGAATAAAGTTGAAAACCTAATAATTAATGTGATCATAGAATTAGGTCTTAAGTATTTAATAAAATTTATTTTTATTTATGCAACTTTTTTCTACATCGTACACTATTTAATTAGTATTATGACTTTGATGCTCCTTTTCTCATATAGTACTTAATTCACATTTTAGAATGTAATACTATTCTATTTTTGATAGTGGAGAATTAAATTTGTATAGAAGCAAAAGGGAATATATATACTTCTTTCATTTTAAATTATTTATCGTAATTATTAAAAATAATTAATATTTCATAAGCTCATGATACATTAATTTATTTTATTTTATCGATAACGATAATTGTAATTGAAGATTAAATGAGGATAGAATAATCAATAAACCCTCATCCCTTTTTTAAATAATATTTCTTTTAAAAATATATAAAAAAACATGATTAATAATTTGAGACGGGAGTTATAATTGTTGAGTCAACTAAAATGTTGTAATCCATGGAATATATTATGTTCTCATTTTTGTGGATCATACTAGTTGCAAGAAATTCGAGTATAACTTTCCAATGCCATTAATATTTATAGACAAACACATAAGGGGTCTTTAAATTTGTCATAAATTCTCATTTTGACATTTTAGCTATGGCAATTATTTCAAGCAAATGCGTCAATTTTAATATATATCATTTAAATATAAAAAAAAGTATGGCAAAGTGTGTGCATCACACTTTCTTTAAAATAGTAAAAGTGTGTGTATATCACTTTTTCTAAATGATATGGAGAATTGTTTCTTGGGATATATAACATGGCATATGGTGTAGCGCGAGTATGATATATCTCTCATTGTGATCAGAACGATGTGTTTTATGGAATAAATAAATTTATTGTTGTGTAATAATCGCCATGATAGTTTATAAGCGTGTAACTGACTTTTCAAAAGAGAAATTTTGTAAATTTTTTTTATATTTTTAATTGACTTTGTGTCATGTCATGGCATGTGGTGAAGTACACTCATCCCACTTTATTGATTCCATGGACAGACATGTCTAAATGGAACATAAAAATTGGAGATGACGGATTTAAATGAAACAAGATTAATTAGTTGGAGTGCGATATAAAATTTAGGAGCAAGTTTAAAGGTTTGCTTGTGTTCGTTCCACTTTGAATTAACTTGGATTAGACAAGTTTAGGATACTAATTGGTCAAATTTAAAAATGAAAAAAACAAAATAGTTTAATTTGTTGAATATTTCACAAAATAGATGTGACATTATTTTATTTTATTGTATGATTAATCGTATTTAGCAATTGGATTTTGTTTAGTCAATTATTACATTAATTAACTAGTAAGAAATAATTTGCACTAGGCCTCAATAATGCTATAATAAATATTATTATGACTTTTTTGTTAGTAAAGAACTCTTTTTTAAATTTAATTTCCAATGAATTTGAAGTTATGTTAAATCACCCACAGTAGCTGAAAATGATTTTTTTTGTTTAAATTATTTTTTTATGATATTTGATTTGAACAATTACTTAAAAATTAAATTTTAAATTCAACTTGCTTATAATCCAAGGCAATTTTTTTTGTTTTACTTTTGTAGAATGTATAAAAAATACTTTCTGTCCATCACATAAAACAATTGTTGATTATTTCAACACGAAATTCTTTAAAAGTGACACCTTTAGTAAGAAATTTATTTTGGGATGGAGGAAATTTTTCAAAAAGATCAGACATTTGAAATATAATAAGTCAAAAATAGTTATAGTTTGATAAAATTTTGATTTGTAGCACATATTATAGGAGAGATGTGAGCAAAATTGAGACAGGGAGGAGAGAGACGAGCGAGAGAGGGCAGAGAGTGGAGAGAGACGAATTGTATATGTATATTTGTCAAATTGTATGTGTATATTTGTCAAATAATTGTATATGTGTAACTAATATACATATGAATTTGTAAATCTGGCAAGTGAGATTGAGAGAGGGAGGAGAGAGACGAGTGAGAGATGGCAGAGAGTGGATAGAGGGGAATTGTATACGTATATCTATCGAATTGAATATGCATATTTGTCAAAATAATTGTATATATGTAGCTGGTATACATATATGTATTTGTATATCTAGCAAATTTGCATAGAGAGAGAGGAGAGAGAAAAAATAACGACAAAACCGTAACTATTGTTATAAATTGTAATTTTTTTTACCTAATGTAAATTTAATTAGTTCACACTAAATGTAAGGGTTAATTATAGTCCACAAAACATATAACACACCCTTAAAAATATCTGATAAGATAAATTAAAAATTACTTTCTACTATTATTTTTAATTATTTTAAATTAATCTTTTAAAAAATATAAAATAGCTACACAGTCTAACAAAATTCTTCCAAATAAAATAAAAAAATAAAGAATTATTTTTCTACAAATATTTTATTTTCATATAAAAAAAACGAAGAACAAAAATATCAAAGAAACAGACAAAAATTCTGAAACTTTTTTTATAACCTCAACTTTTCGGAGACATCGAAGCCCACTCTATTTTCCCTCAAGAAAGTGACAAAAATAATCCTTTGAATTTGGAGTAAATTTAAATTAGTCATTCAAATATATTTTTTTTAAATTTTATTTACAACAAGTACTTTTTTACAATTTTTGTCAAATATTTCAACAAATTAAGTCGATTAGATTTGAGACGAGTGTTTTTCGAAAATAATTTTTCTATATCTATTAAATAGTGGTTAGGTCGCACCTTCAATATGAATTCCACTATATTTATTTTTTATATTTTTTATTAAATCTAACCGTCAGAGTTTATTAAATATTTGATAAAATTAAACTTACTCAATATTTACAAAGCTTAAAGTGTTTGTGTTAGATTGACTTAATTTTAAATGTTTTTAAGTTAAAATAACTTTTAACCAATTCTGAAGTGTTTGAGTAAAGTTAAGAAGTGTCTATGAATATTTATTTTAAGATAAAATAATAAAAATAAATCGAAAATCATAAATTATAATTTTTGACTTACAAAATGATAAGGGAAAAATCAATCCAAACAGACTTAAAAGTGCTAAATTTGAACACACATCAAATATAATGGATCATTTTTGTTATCATCAAATTAAACAATAAAACAAAAGCTTCTCAATTTTTCATGGTTGTGAACTTGTAAGCAAACTTTTGTCCTTTATATATTCTATATCTATATATACACACAAATCCTTCAATTCTTTCTTATCTATCAACCCCTCACCCCACCCCACCCCACCCCTCTCTTTCTTCTAAAACTTAAAGAAGAAAAGGGGTGTTTTTTGGTGACTTTGGTCCTCAAAAATGAAAAAAATGTCATTTTTGGTGTATTTAAATTTGTTGGTAATTTTCATGGCTTCAACAATGGCAAAAGATGATGATCAACTTATCACCCTTTCAAAATTAAAAATGTTTGTTGATGAAATTCCAAACATACCAAGAATTAAAGGGTATGATGTTATCAATGGTGTTCATGTTCCAAAATCTTTCAAGATTGGCATGTACCACAAAAAATGGGTAAGTAATTAGTTATGGATTTTATTTTTAATTTTTTTTTGATAAATTGTTGGTTATAAATAGAATTATAGATCAAAATTTATTGTTTAACTGCAAAATTTATCCATCTAAGTCTTTTTATATATAAAAAATCAGAACTTCTATTTTTCTTTCGTATTTATTCTTTCTTTTAATGGAATTTTAATAATTTTATCTTTCTGGAAGAATAGTTTGAGAATATTAATAAAAGAAGTGATAGAAAATTTCTTTTTAAAGGGTATAACGTATCCGAATAACTCACTTAATATGAACTAGAAAAATATTATAAAATAAATTGACTAGAATTATTTTCATTCTGTCGATTTTTTATATAATGTTATGATAAAAGATTATGAACGTAAAATCATAAATCACTCTCTATTAAAGATATATTTATTTTAAAATTTAAATTAAAAATGATGAAATACTTACCGTTTCATTAATTTAGCTTTGTTGTTTGTCATGAATTTTTTTTCCCATCCCCACTGTTTTTTTCAGCTTTCTAGTGTGCCTCTTTTTAACTTTTTCATCCACAAAGGCACAAACCTCTAGTGGTTCACGAGGTTCATAGTTTGTGATTTTAGAAATCATTTTGAATCGAAAATATATTGAAAATAATTTTTTATCATAAAAATAAAATAAAATTTATGTACATTTTATCTTATTCCAAACCCCCTTTACAAATTAATATTATTGTAGTTGAAAATTGATAGAAAAAAGGGGTGGGGTGAGGTGGGGGTGGGGTTGAATTTTATAATCCACAGTAATATTTAGTTGACTTCAAAGTTTTTTTAGCATAAAAAGTTAGATTTTATATATTATTGAATTAAATATCGTTAGACGTCCATGAATGAATTCATCTTTAATAAAGTGAATTTTATTCTATATTTTTTCGATACGAATTTAAATTATTTTGGTTTGCAATAAAGTCTCAAGACTAAAATAACTTTGAATTATAATTAAGTGGCCTCCAACTAGACACCTATGAGGTAAGAAATATTGAAAAGTAGTAAATACCTAAGTGTTCAATCAAGAAATTCCTATGGTCAACATTTTATTTAAAAAATTTGGTAATATTAAATTTATACCAATGTTTTTTCCATCATAGTGTGGAAAAAGTTACTCTCAACCTTAATTAGTGCTTTTTAATAAATGTTACAAGAATTAATTTCATTGTTATATTGGAAGTCCAAAGTCCAGATCATGTCCACTTACATAATTTATCTTTAATCATTACTTTGGAATAAAATGTAATGTACTTGAGAATGGAGAAAAGTATTTATTTTATAAAGTATTACTATAAAATTATTAAATAAATACTAATTGAATCAGATTCTTTTACAGTACAAAAAGTTTTTTTTTATGGGATTTGTGTCGCATAGGGCCCCATTTCGGAGGAAGCACTCTCTATCATGCCCATGTTAGAGCTCAATTATATTGGGATTCGTGTTGCGTAGGGCCCCATTTTGGGGAAAACACTCCTTACCAAGAATTTTTTCATTTTCAGACACGAACTTGAGACTTCTGATTAAGAGAGGAACAACCCCATCCGTTACGTCACATCCTTTGGTGGTATATAAAAAACTTTTCCTCCATAGAATTTCATTCTTTCTTTGTTGTTTAATTCAACTTCATTGGATTTAATAATTATACAATTAATATACTTTTAATTTATTATAGTAAATCACTCATAATCTATTCTTAAAGATTAGGAGTGGGATGGTATAAGTTATTCTCTATTTTTTTTTTTGAAAAATTTGATTGTCCGTCTTTTTTATACATCGAATAACGAACATTGTATTTTTTTAAATAATTTAAATTGAAGCAAATTAGATGTTTAATTCGAGTCTATATGATATGACATGACATGACACTACATAAATTCATTTTTAAATAATTAGATTATCGTGTATATTATTTTGATATTGTTATTGCATAGAAATTAAATTCTTAAATTTTTTTTTTCTTTTTTTGTTTTGTAGAAATTCCACAGGGACCTTCCAGCAAGTGGAGTGTTTGCATACGGTACATCGCGGCACACAGCAACAGTCCCTGGTCCTACAATCGAGGCCGTTCATGGAGTTGACTCTTATATTACGTGGGAAAATCACCTCCCTTCAAAGCACATACTTCCATGGGACCCAACTATTCCAACTGCTATACCTAAAAAGGGAATTCCAACTGTGGTGCACCTTCATGGTGGAATTGATGAACCACAAAGTGATGGACACTCAGAGGCATGGTTCACTAATGGATTCAAACATCATGGACCAAAATGGACTAATAAAAACTACCATTATCACAATTTCCAACATCCTGGTACCATGTGGTACCACGATCACGCGATGGGATTGACTAGAGTCAACATTCTAGCTGGTCTCATGGGTGCTTATGTCATACGACAACCGAGCATTGAGGGGCCATTGGGATTGGTATATGGTGAAGAGTATGATCTTCCGTTGGTTGTTTTCGATCGTGCTTTTCGATCAGATGGTTCGATTTACATGAATTCTACTGGAAATAACCCTTCTATACATCCTCAGTGGCAGCCTGAATATTTTGGTGACGCGATCATAGTCAATGGCAAAGCGTGGCCTTACATGATGGTCAAACGAAGGAAGTATCGTTTTAGGATCATCAATGCGAGTAACGCGAGGTTTTTCAAATTTTTCTTCACCAATAACATGACGTTTATACACGTGGCGTCCGATTCAGCTTATCATGAAAGTCCGGTGGAGCTCCATGACCTACTATTAGCTCCGTCCGAAATAGCTGATGTGATTGTTGACTTTTCAAAGTCAATGTCAAACGCGGCGATTTTAGCCAATGATGCAGCCTATCCTTATCCTTCCGGCGATCCGGTCAATGAAGAAAATAGCAAGGTCATGAAGTTCGTTATCAACCCCCATTTCGAGGGTCGAATGGAGCACATTCCCGATGAACTGATAAAATATACGTCTCCTGACGTATCAAAGGCTTCGAATACAAGGTACATTGCTTTTTATGAGTACGCTAGTGATATCGATGAGCCAACACATTTATACATAAACGGAAAATCATTCGAGGCTCCGGTGACTGAGACACCAAGAGTAGGGACTAGTGAGATTTGGAATATCATCAATCTAACTGAGGACAATCATCCATTGCACATACATTTAGGTCTATTTGTTGTGTTGGAGCAAAGAGAATTGGTGAATATTGAAGAGTTTAAAGCTTGTATGATGAAATTGAATGATGCAATTAAGTGCAATATTAGCAAGTATTCACATGGGAAAAGGACTGAGGTGCCTCTCCATGAGAAAGGGTGGAAAAATGTGTTCAAAATGATGCCTGGACATGTTACAAAAATACTTGTGAAGTTTTCATTCATTCATTCAAATGAATCATATCCCTTTGATGCAACAGCAGAGCCTGGCTATGTGTACCATTGCCATGTAAGTGTTTCTTATTCCTCATCGCATAAGACTTTTTTTAAAGGTGAAAGCATTTTCTATCGAAATTTTTTTCATACTCAAAATTTAAATCTGAGATCTCTGATCAAGGTGTTGTTATGTTCGTATCCACTTTTCAACAACAAATATTGATTATATAATCATTTCATCTCTTGTTAATTTGTTTTCTTTCTAAATGCAGATTCTTGATCATGAAGATAACGTCATGATGAGGCCTCTAAAGTTTGTCAATTGATAGGAAAAAAGTCTCCAAAGGGAGGAAGGGAAACTAATTGCCTTCTCTTCTTATTTTTGATGATATAATTATCAAATATATTAAGTAATGAGAATTGAATCATGCTTATCAAATATATTAGTGGCTGCATTAGCAAAATTAAGTTTAAACAAAGAAGAAAAAGAGATCTAATGAAAGCTAGGAATTAAAGACAAAGCATAAACTTAAAGCAAGCTAAACCCAAAGTGGTGGAGTGACTTTGTGGTAATATTGACCATTGGAATGAGGCACAATGGTTCCATCAAGCAAGTTGTAAACGCCCATGTCTTTGCCACCACCTTGTTCAAAACCAAAATAGCCATCGCGACAATCGTCTGTGAAATATATATGATTCTTCTCGCATTCATCGTCATCTTCAATAGCCAAAGTGGAACTACTGCCAACGAACAATGCCCTATCGCCCAAATCTCTAATCTCTTCATAACTATAGCTAGTTCTATTGATGTCATTAATCTTGTAGACATGGAATGTTTTCACTCCATGTTGATCCTTATCTTCGCCCTCATACTAATAGGTCCGTCTCTGTGGATAACTAGTAATTCATCTCTTGAATGCACGATGTAAAGCTGGCAACTGCCAATTAACTCGGGAGGTATCCCTTTTGCAACTCTTGCAGCACCAGCAGTAGAGTCAAAGATCACAATATGACCTATAAAATTTAATAAATAAGTTTGTAACTTTAATAATTTTCTCTTAATTATTTTATCTATTAAAAAAAGAGCTCAAAATTATATACCAATAGAGTATCAATATACTGTCGGAGTATCACAAAGAATATATTTTCTACTAATTTAGAGTTTAATAAATAATTTTGCGACTTTAATAATTTTCTCTTAATAGTTCTATTTCTTAAAAAAAGAGTTCAAAACTATATGATACGATAGAGTATAAATATACCGATGGAATATCATATATAATTAAGCTCTAGTCCTATACGATATCGATATGGTATAAATATACCGATGGAGTATCACAACGAATATATTTTCTACTAATTTAGAGTTTAATAATTTTTTTAATTGTTTCTTATTTATTTCTTAAAAAAAATATAATCATATATGATACTAATAGAGTATCAATAGAGTATCATAGAGGATTGAGTTCATATATCGCCAAAGTATCATAGAAGATTATTTTATAGTATTCATGTTGATGTCGTGCTGGCGTCATCATGACATTGTGGTCGAAATGAAAAGGGAAGTGGGGTAAGAAAGTAATAGTTTGGACCATGAGTCTATTAAGAATAAATAGTTTGAATTTGGTCCATTAAAGATAAATAATTTTACATTAAATTTATTTTGTGTAGTTTTTTCAAAATATTAAGGTCTTTTCAATGATGAATTTTATCTTTTTATTTTTATATAAAAGAATATTGAAGATTATAAAAAGAATTTCAAAATTCATATTAAATAACAAAGAAAGAAAAATTATCTATATTTTACCAAAGTAGTTTAGAACTTCAAATTAAATTACCCAAAATTTTATATTAATAAATAAATTTTTTACAACAACATCTACGTCAATATATTGCATGCACATGACTAACATCTATTAGCTTGATTTAACCATTAGTTTTATATCACTATGTGTAAGGTTATCAACTTGAAATAGTGGATTCTGATTCCTTTTCCATTCTACACATATGAAGGATAAATTTCTAAGATAACATAATAACTAACTTAAATTTAATAATATTTTTTGTAAATTAAAAAAAATTTATTTTCACTTTTAGTATTTACTATTTAAATAAATAATATTGAATAATAAATTTTCAACACTTATATAAATTATTTAAAAATGAGAACTTACAATACTTTCATATTATATATAGACATATTAATATTTAATTATGTAAATTTATTTCTTATAATGTATTTCTCTGTCCGCATTAACGATGGAAGTGAAACTTCACATAGGCCATATACAATTAAAACTTAATAAGATTAGTTAGTTTTATTCTTGATGAACATGATTTTCATAATTTGTGATTTCTTTTTAGTTTCAGAGAGTCAGAGAGTTTTAGAAAAGCACTATGGCTACGGGCCTGGTTTCACTCACCCCAACATGAGATTTGCAAAGCAATCTATTGGCAATTGGTGAAATGTTTACATGTTGGCAAAAAGACACCTTTTATTTATTTATTAGATTGGTGATATATGTAGTTAACTATTTTATTGCAAATTGAATGTAATCAATTCATTTTTAAATTTTATTATTAATATTATTATTCATAATTTCTTACGAGTACTTGTGTGGTAGGAGGTAGCAAGTATATCCATGGAGCTAGTCGAGAATCAAACAGTTATTGTTTGTGTGTGTTGATAAGGTCGAGACTCAAACATTATGGTTATGAGTTGTTGTTTGTGTGTGTTTTGATAAGATGTTAGATGATGCAGGATCAATAAGTTATGTTTAGCCCATGGGTTTAGCTCGATTGACAAAGGTTAATTATGGACTTGTGTCACACATTCCAACTACGCCAAAAGAACTAAGTCAAGAAAAGAAAGTATACCTATTTTTTGGCTTCCCACGATATGTTATCACTTAGTTAAATGTTACACCGACCTTGTCTAGTTGAACATTTAACCACATTTTGTTTCTATGGACTTGTATTTTATAATGAATTCGTTAAGTTCTTCTTATAGTGATTAAAGTTACTTTTCACCATCATAGCATGTAACCAAAGAAAGGAAGACCTTTATATATATGACTATATGAGCTGCAAATTATAATAATGTTAGCTTCTTGAGAATATCTCATGGAAAACTTTATCAAGTTAAATTTTCATATTTTCTAAAATATCATGATATACCTTAAGTACATGCGTAATGATCTTGATAAGAAAACAACACTATTCATGTCACGATCCAAAAATGGGCGTGATGACACTCGTCTTATTCCCACCAAGACAAGTCAGCCGAAAATCTAATTTCAACAATAAAGTGCGGAAGAAGTAATAAAACTAAAGATTTAACTACGAATAGTGAGTCACTTAATTAGAAATCCCCAAAATCTGGTTGTCACGTGCATAAGCCACTAAATTATTATAATAGATTCAAAAGAAAACACAAGTCTCAA
>JBCEWC010016031.1:0-13362 GCA_038996855.1 Solanum aculeatissimum | reverse complement strand
AGGATACCTTAAGGGACTAAAAGGGGGCTTAGGGAAATGTTAAATCACAAAAATACCATTAATAAACCGAAACTTTTTACTACAAACAGCACCCAAACGGCAGCTACAGAGCCTTTAAAAGTCACACGAGCCGTTTAATGTGCCGTCCAAAAGCACTTAGCCAAAATCTTCACGAAACTCTCGGAGGACATTCTGTTACGTTTAACGGACCACCAAATGGTCCGTCCAACCTGTGACGCCCCGTCTCACCCATTGTATGACTCCACTTAACCTCCACAATCATGCCCAGCCCTTGGACTAGCTACTTTCCAGTTCAACGAGCCAGCAAATAGCTCGTTAAACGTCAAATGGTCCGTTTGACGAACCGTTGGTTTACACTTGGCTTAGGGGTGGTTCCATGCCACACCAAGCTCACTATTACATTCCATGGGAGCCTAGACGGACCGTTCAAATTTTAATGGTCCGTGTCAATGTCCTTGGCTATTTGTCCGAACCTATCTCCAATGGCTTCTGAATTTTAGACAGTGTCACTTTTCTGGCCATATCTCCCTCATCCGATATCCAAATTGAGTGAAACCACTTTTGTTCCAAAGCTAACGCAAAGAGATTAAATTTGATAGGTGGTAGCTCACATGGCTAATCCCACATCAAACGTTATTACTATTTGAAGTGGACTGTCAAAACTGTCCCTCTAAGTTACTTTCTAGCCCAATTTGCATTCGGCCACTTAAACTCGCCCCGTGGCTACCAAAACGCAACCATGGCTTGTAGTACATCATAGAATGCCAACCATAAGTAGATTTCAAAAATTTTCGGGTTGTTACAGGCAAGTTAAAAGTCCCCGGTATATAGGTACTTATGAGGTTATTGAGTGGATTGGTAATGTGTCTTATAGATTGGATTTGCCTTTGGATATGAGTTCCATTCACCCAGTTTTTCATGTTTCAATGTTAAGGACATTGATTGGTGATCCTAGTTCTATTGTACCTTTGGAAGGTGTTGAGGTTAAATAGAACTTGAATTATGAAGAGGTTTCGGTTGGAATTTTTGATAGACGAATGAAATAGTTTTGCAACAAGGATGTGTGTTACGATCCAAAATTTTTGGAAAACTCCTTATGGTTGGTCTTGTATGATGGTATACTTGTCATGGTTGAGTTTTGGTAGCCACGGGTTGAGTTTAAGTGGTCGAACGCAAAACGGATCATTTCGCGGCCTAGGGAAGCCATTTGGACAGTGTACTTTGAGAAGGCATAACTTTTGATGCGGGTTGAACTGTGTGCGCTACTACACACCAAATTGAAGCTCTTCATAAAGCAACTAGTTTCACTCGATTCGTAGTTCGTATGAGGGTGTTATGGCCAAAATAGTGAGACTGCCTGAAATTTGGAAAACATTGGAAATAGGCTCTGAAAATGACCCAAGGCAAGGACCACGGACCGTGTGAGGGTCCAAGGACCATGTGGGACTCTGTGACATGGTCCAGTGAACTCAAGGTGGCCAGGAGACACCCCATAAACCAAGTGAAGGCTCACGGACTACCCTACGTCCAGTGAGACCTCAAACGGTCCGTGAGGGTGCCCGTCAAGTAGGGAAGTGGGCTAGCCAGGGGTTGTGGGTTGGTTCTTGGGCCAAGTGTGGCTCGACGGACCAGTACACAGTTCGTGTGAAGACACACGGCCCGTGAACCCCCTCGTGAAGTGGTCTGGAAAGTCCCCCGAAAGTTCAAGCCGACGCAAAGTTTAAGTGTTGCTTCACGGTTAGTTGTACGGACAGTGAGCTAGTAAACGGTGACTGTAGCTCCACCGTTTAGCACTATGTTATAGTTAAATGTCCATTTTATTAATGGTATTTTTCGTGATTTAATTAATCCCTAGGCCCCTTTTAGGCATCCTAAAGCCCTTTAACCCCCTTAACCTAACCCTAACCCTAACCCCTTTTCATCTAACAGTAAAACAATACTCTTCCACAGATACTATTACACGCTAACGTCAGCATGGCGCGTGATGCGCCGCCGGTGGGCCGACAGCCACCGGACCAGAACCAACATGCACCACCGGTTCAAGTGCACCTACCTAACTACACCACCCCCATCGAACTAACCCCAAACTCTGAGAATCTGCCTCGCAGCCCGGAAGTCTCTGCATCAGTTTCGAAGACGAGTTCATGAGGGCTCAAAAGCTAATCTCTATGGTCAATACGGGTAAAGTTTGACTCATTTCTAAGGTATCTACGGATTCTACTACTGCAAATCTAATCACAACACAAATTTTTGAAGATTCGACCATCAATTTTGGGAGATCAAAAACGCGGCTGGAAGGTACCATCGATGAACAACATGAAAGCCAGCCAGTGTTTGATGGAGTAACCATCCAGGACACGACGTTACGGGGGTCCTCACCACTCACCTTCGATTCTACTCACACACTCATGTGTCCAGCAAGTCAAGAAAATAATGGAGTGAAATTTTCCGATGGCCAAGTCAGAACTCCGACGAGTTTCGAGGACAACCAACATACCACGAAGGTTCCCTCATCCCCTTTAAACGATTCTAACACAAAAGTCCCAAGTGTTAATGTGTTGATTCCAATGGATTTGAATGTTAGGGTTCCAGCGCTGCCACCAATATTTGAACCAAATTTTCAATGCAAAATACAAGTTCATTATCTTAACAATCCCCAAAATAAATCTCCTAATATTGGGGTTGGCATTAAGGTCAACATTCCGGCGGGGGAGCTTTAGGGTGGGGCTGAAATGGTTCAGCATTCAGCCCCTCATCACTCGACTGTAATGGAAAATTGCAAACATGGGATTTCACATGCTACGAACCATGAAGCTATTGGGAACGTGAATGAGGTTCTCTTGGTCCCAGAAACTGCTATGATAGTTCAGAACATGGCTAACAAGGATGCAGCATCCTTGTCAGGTAAGACTCTTAATCCTAAGAACCTTGAATTGTTGAATGTATCCAGCATAAGAACCTTGAATTGTTGAATGTATCCCCTCGGGATGTTAAGGTACTGGAAAATGATAATATGTTTTCTAATTCAAGTGTTGATGGAATTAGCAATATTCAAGTGAAAGGGAATGTTGTCCAGTCTGCGGGTGGGGAGAAGGCCAATTACAATCCTCCGAAACCTCATGATCTTAGTAAGTTAACTTCAAATTTCCAGAAACAAAATTCTACACTCCAAGCTTCCATACAGCCACCTATTACTGATAATCCCCCTAATTCGTTAAGCTAAAATACCCCCAATCAATCTGTTTATAAACCTTTGATCCCTCCGAAATATATCCAGCATTCTGAACCACCTCCTTTAACCATCATACATTCGTATACCACTAAACTCCGAGCGAATCAAGTCAAAAATACCACCTCAACTGAAATAACCCCCCTATTTTCACCTCTAGACTGGGGCTACCTGCTATGATCTTTAAAAAGGAGGAATTCAAGCTAAAGTGGGCTGTTGATTGCCAATACACTCTCATTGGAAAGTTTTCAAACACCATGCAAAAGTAGAGTTGATCCGAAAGAGTTTTATCCAACAAACGCAACTCATTGGAGGGGTCAAAATTGCTCATTTCAATGCGAGACATATTTACATTGACTTGGACAATGAAAAGGATCATTCAACTGTGTGGAATAAACAAAGAATGTTTATTGAAGGTCAACTTATGAGACTCCAATTATAGACTCCGAACTTCTCTCCTGAGAAGTAAACTATGGTTCCTATTTGGAGCACTCTTCCCCAACTTCCTTGGCGTTGCTACAAAAAGGAGATTATAGCAGCCTTACTTGCCCCAATTGGCAAAACTCTATATCTCGATGCTGCATCAATTCAAAATACAAGGGGTAGTGTAGCTAAGGTTAGGGTCCAATTAGACATCACAAAAGAGAGGCCTTCTCATGTGTGGATGGGGACTGATGAAACAGACTTCACAATAGGAAGGTAGCAAGCTATTCAATATGAAGGGTTGCCTGCATATTGTAAATATTATGAACACCAGGGCCACAATGAAGATGCGTGTACAGTGAAAAAGAGAAATGCTGAAGATAGAAAGAAAAAGGAACCAAATTTTGGAGATTTACCAACTTTAACATCCTCTCATGCTGATAAAGATCAGCCTCAGGTAAGTAACTATAACTTAGATGTATCCCATGAATTACATAATGGTTTTGCTAGTGGTGCAGGTACAATGAATAATCAGCAGATTAATAATTCATCCAAAGAAGAGCGAAAACAGGAGGAATGGCAGACACAAAAAAGAAGAAACAGAAAGACCAATAAACAACCTACAACTTACAAAAATGTAAATCAAGCTGAAGGAAAAAAGAGATGGGAACCTACAGGAAATTTGATAAATCCATTAGTAGTCAAAGGTAAAGAGATAGAACAGGTAACTCAATACAAAGAAGAGAAACAAAACCAATCAGAAAAGGCCACTACTTCAGGTATTGACTTATCTCTCCATGGGACTGTTGTGCCTGTTGCTTCTTGTCAGGTAGGGCATCCCATTCCCCATAGTTGTGGTTCTAAAGAACAGCTCCTAACCCCTGATATCATCCCTGTATTATCTAAAAATGTGACGGGAGAGTTGGGTGGATTGGATGGAATGCAAACGAATCAATTTGCATTGTTAGCTGGGGAATCAGAGAAAGGAGATGTTGTTGCTCCCGTGACTACCCCCCTTAGCAAAAACCAATTACAAACCTCTATGTCCCCCCAAGGTCTGGTAATAGGTCGGATAAGGAGACATGTGGAGATAATTTGCTGGAAAGGGAAACTAATCGACCTAGTAATAGTTCAAGTAAGCTTACACATCTAGTAACTAGAGATAAAAGAAATAGGGATACAGATCAGTCTACTCCAGTAGGAGGTAGGGCTACGAAATTGGGTTTTCATGCTACTACTAGTACAACTATCTCAAAAGGACAAAACACCAAGATTAGCAAAAAGAAAAGGGATACTCAAAAGAAGAGACAGGAGGACCAATCTCTTGTCTTACTAGCTAAGCTTACTAATATTGAACACCAACACACTATGGAACCTTGCAAATAGTTCATTTTGGCTGAGGAACCTGTTGGGGTAGTGACTACCCCTCGGGGGAATTATATCTCCCCTCTAGTTCAATCTAAGGCTGATTCCACTATTCAATATACCTTGAACTCTTCTGGCATAGCTTTAGCTGAATTTGATGAGTACGGTGTGATAAATTTAGA
Organism: Solanum aculeatissimum; assembly: GCA_038996855.1. Taxonomy (NCBI): domain Eukaryota; kingdom Viridiplantae; phylum Streptophyta; class Magnoliopsida; order Solanales; family Solanaceae; genus Solanum; species Solanum aculeatissimum. The sequence continues at coordinate 8,142 of JBCEWC010016031.1, read as the reverse complement.
AGATGAAGTGGATAACCATCAATTGTCTATGGAGGACACTGATAGTGAAACAGACTTGAATAGTGAATATTTGCTGAGAGAGTGTAGCCCACATAATGATATAGAGGATGATGAAATTATGCAAGTCTCACAGGAACAAGGACTTTCTCCTAGAGGACTTAACCAATCATACCAGAAGCAGAAAAAAAGTATTTCTACTACCTCAGCTCCTATTACAGTTAGACGACCTAACACCAGATCTCACAGTATCAGGAATATTAATGATTAGTACAATAGTATGGAATATTAGGGGTATTAATACCCAAGGAGTTGTGGATAGAATAAAGTTTTTCATAGCTCTGCACCATATTGATTTTATTGCTTTACTAGAGCCTTTCTCAGATAATTCAAAAATTTAGATTAAGCCTGGGTATGGAGAATGCTATTCATAATTCGAATGGGAAGATATGGATATTTTGGAATCAGGCTGTGGACTGTCGTTTTCTATATAGTGAAGAGAAGTTCATCACTTGCAAAATCACCCATACTTTGTGGACAACTTCTTTTATCATTACCGTTGTCTATGCTAAATGTAGGGATACTCTTAGAAAACCTCTTTGGGATGGTATGTTAAAGTTGGCTAACACCGATTCACCCTGGTGCGCCATTAGGGATTTTAATGTTATCTCTTGCCCGGAGGAGAAGTTAGGGGGTCTTCCCTATAATATGAACAAAAGCTTTGAATTTATTATTGTCACTGAAGCCTGTGGTCTTATGGATCTGGGTTTTAGTGGGCGAAAGTATACTTGGTTCAACAAAAGAGGTATAGGGGCTATGATTTGGAAAAGATTGGATAGAGCCATGGTTAATGACCACTGGCTTAAATATATGCCTCAGACTATTATAACTCATTTACCTAGTACTGGATCTGATCACTGCCCAATGTTGATGGAAATGGTTACTTCTAATGTTATTCCTATTAAGTATTTTAAATTTCTTAACTGTTGGGTGGAGCATCCTTCCTTTAAAGATATTGTGGCTAAATTTTGGGATAGGGAGGTAAGTAGGGATCCAATGTGGGTCTTTCATACTAAGCTGAAAAGACTTGCGTCAACATTGAGTACCTGGTCTAAGGCTGTATTTGGGGATATTTTTGCAAAAGTAAAGGACTTTGAAATAAAGGTGGCCCAGGCTGAGGAAAACCTTATCAATTCTAATTCTGGAGAAAATACGGTTGCACTGTATGCTTTAATGATGAGTATATAAAATACTTGAAGCTTGAATAGGCCATTTTAAGGTAAAAGACTCAGTTGCAGTGGTTTAAAGATGGTGATGGTAATTCCAGTTATTTTCATGCCTTGATGAGAGGAACAAGAAAAAAGTTGTATATTCATAGAATCAAGGATGAAAAAAGAAATTGGATTCAAGGAGACGATCAGGTGGTGAGGTCTTTCTCCTCTTATTTAAAAAAGATGTTTACTGGTTCTAAGAAGCCCATCCCAGAACATGCACTCCAATATATTCCCAAGTTGATTTCCCAGGAACAGAATGACAATCTCCAAAGTATTCCTTCTTTGGAAGAGGTTAAGGTTTCTGTTTTTTCTTTAAACCCTGATTCTGCTGCTAGCCCAGATGGTTTTAATGGTAAATTCTACCAAAATTGCTGGCATATTATTAAGAAGGATTTACTGGCAGTGATTCATGCTTTATTTTGTGGGCAATACATTCCAAAATACTTCTCTCATGCTTTCCTAGCCCTTATACCTAAAGTGAATAATCCTAATGTGGTGTCAGAGTTCAGACCTGTCAGTTTGAGCAACTTCATCAACAAGATTATTTCCAAATTACTTTACCTTAGACTATCTCCTATTCTTCCTAAAATTATTTCCCCAAATCAATCTGGATTTGTGAAAGGAAGAAATATTTCTAAAAATATCATGTTGGCTCAGGAAATCATTCATCATAGTAAGAAAACTATGAAAGGGAGTAATGTGGTTCTCAAATTAGACATGGCAAAGGCTTATGACAAAGTGTCTTGGACTTTTACTTGCTTGGTTCTCAGAAGATTTGGTTTTGGATAATCCTTTATTGATCTTATTTGGAGGATAATATCTTGCAATTGGTATTCTATTATAATTAATGGTACCATACATGGATTTTTTCAATCCTCAAGAGGATTGAAGCAGGGTGATCCTCTGTCACCTGCTCTGTTTATTATGGGGGCTGAAGTCCTTTCAAGAATGTTGAATACCCTCAATAATAATCCTCTATATCAGGGTTTCTATATGGCTCCTCTGGGGCCTCAGATTAATCATCTTAGCTTTGCAGATGACATAATTATTTTTACTACTTGTAGAAAGAAATCCCTGAATCTCATTATGTCAACTTTGGATACTTATGAAAAGGTTTCAGGGCAATTGATTAATAAGAAGAAGAGTTCCTTCATAGTTCCTGATTGTGCTTTTAAGAATACTGTGAGAAGGATCAAAAGAGTGACTAGTTTTAGGCAGCAAGAGAGCCCCATAACTTATCTGGGTTGGCCCATTTATTTGGGTAGACAAAGAATTGTCTTCTATTTTAAGTTGATCTCCAACATAGTAGCAAGAATCAAAGGGTGGCAAGCTAAAATGCTATCCTATAGTGGAAAGGTTGTTCTGATTAAGCATGTTCTCCAATATATGCCTATTCATTTACTATCTACTGTGGTACCTCCTAATACTATTATTAAGCAGGTACAAGGTTTGGTAGCTGAATTTTTCTAGGGATGGAGAGATGATAAAACAAAATACCATTGGGCTTCTTGGAAGAATCTTAGTATTCTTATGCAGGAGGGGGGAATTGGAACTAGACAGTTGTCAGATGTTGCTATTTCCCTTCAATGTAAACACTGGTGGATTTTCAGGACTAAAAGATCTTTATGGGGGGATTTCATGATGGCAAAATATTGTCAGAGAGCTAATCCAACTATCAAAAAATTAGATACTGGCCAATCTTGAACTTGGAATAGAATTTTTCAAAACAGACCTAAGATGGAACCACATATTCAATGGGAAATCTGTTCAGGCACATCGTATTTTTGGTGGGATAATTGGTTAGGTGTTGGTCCCCTTGCTCAGCATATTGTTGGTATCTCAAGACTAAATAATACTAGGGTGGCTGAATTCCTAACCAATGGGGAATGGGATGTTGACAAGACTTTGCAATTAGCACCTCCCTTCCTGGCACCTTCCATTCTTTCGCACAGAGTTTTATACACTGTTGGTAAGCCAGATAAGGTTGTCTGGACTTTGAGCAGTCATGGAAGATTTAGTTGTTCCTCTGCCTGGAATCTTATTAGGGAAAAGAGAATCCTGTCAGTTATAGATAATCTTATTTGGCACAAATCGGTTCCTTTTAAATGCTCTCTTAACCTTTGGAGAGCTATGAGAAACAAATTTCTTACAAATGAAAAGCTTATTATTTTTGGGCAACAACCTACGAATTGTTTTTGTTGTGTTAATCCTGGAAGAGACACTATTGATCATATTTTTATCTCTGGGCAGTTTGCAAAGGCCATTTGGACATTTATTGGGGCTGCTTTTGGAGTGGATTGTTGTGCGTTAAATCTAAAGCATATCATTTTAAAATAGGGGGCTAGTAAAAGAAAGAATGATGCTCATAAACTTCTCCTTCAGGCAGTCCCTATCTTTGTATGTTGGAAACTGTGGAAGAATAGGTGCACCTGTAAGTATGATGGAAAGAAATCTAACATTACAAGGGTTAAGTTTTCCATTCTAAAAGATCTGTGGAATCTTCTTACTCTTTCTTTTCCTTACATAAATTGGCCCATGAATTGGGTTGAACTTGTGGATGTGGCAGAGAAGAGCATTCGTGATGAAAAGATCACCAAGGTTTGTTGGTACCCTCCTTCTTAGGGGACTGTTAAGCTCAATGCTGATGGGAGTTTTCTGGAGAATCCAGGTAGTACTGCCGCAGAGGGGATATGCAGGAATGAAGAGGGGGATGTGTTGTTTGCTTTCTCGTACCATTTGGGAAGTGGCACTAATAATATGGTCGAGTTAGAGGTAGCTCTGTTTGGGCTGAATTGGTGTCTTTAATCTGGGTTTTCAGCTATCCAACTTGAGTTGGACTCCGAATTGGCTTCAAAATGGATCAACAACCAACTGCAACCTCCATGGTTGGTGAGTCAGGTATTATTTAAAATTCATTCTATTATCTCGTTGTTCTCTTGTTATTCTTGCAGGCACATCCTTAGAGAAGCTAATCAAGTGGTAGATAAACTAGCCAAGCAAGGGCATCTTATTCCTACTCCTAAGATTTATAATGAAGCCAACCAACTGTCTAGTGATATTAAAGCTACTCTCTTAATGGACAAGTTTGCAATGGTAAATTTCAGAAGAAGGAAGATCAAAAGGATAAAGAAACCGCCTTGACTTGTTGTGCGGATAACTCATATTTTTCACGATAAATATGGTTCTTGTTTAGTCATAACTTTCTTGAAGATTTGGGTAGGTACTTTTATTTCTTTATGTAAAGGGAGAGTCTCCCTTGTTTATAGTTTTCCTAGTTAGTATGCATGATGAGGAGTCCTCTATTAGGCATATAGTTACTAGTTTGAATCTTGTATAGAATGGGGATAAGTTGGCTAACCGTAGATGGTTGGACGACTTGTATACCATCTTAGGCGGAGGTCAGGTCTTTCCCCCCTCCTTTTTGTATCTCTATTTTTATTTATAATAAAGCTTGGGGGTACAGCTCAACCCCTGGCCGTTCAAGAAGGTGGGGACCTCTTGGCATAGGCCTGTTCCCTATAGTAAAAAAAAAAAGGCCCTTCATTTCACTTTGAAAAATTCCTAAATTCTCTTGACCTCCATTGTTGAAGCTTGAAGAAATTTGGGGAAGACAACCTTTGATTGCTTGATTCTTCAATTCCTTTGGTTATTTTAAGGTATGTGGGATTTTATTCAAGGATTTTCTTTCATCCTTGAAGACCCAAGAACCCTACTCTTTAATTGTTTTTTTATTTTAAGATTTATTCAAGTTATGGGTTCTTCCAATTTTGAAGTAATTAGTTGATTGGACTTATGTGTTGTAGATTTTAGGTGATTTAATCATGTTTTAAGCTTGACTTTTATGAATGTTCATGGAAACTCTTGAAGAATCAAAATGCATATCCCTTTATGATTTAACTATGCATGGGTAATTTACATTATGCTTTAATTATGGATTTTCCCATGATTTAGGATGAATTAACTCTCAATTTGTGAAATTAAGCTTGAATTCCATTACCCATGTTCTTGTTCCTCATTCATGGCATATGCATGGAATATTGTTACGATGAAACTCTTGTTGAAACTCTTGTATTAAAATGATATGTAAGGCTTGTGATCACATAGTCTCTTCGTTATGGCTCTTTGATCATATTGGGTGCTTGCACCACTTTGTTATGTTTTGAAGGCTTGATATGATAAGATATGTAGATGGGCTACTCTTATTGCATTGATATGGAATGATTATGAAAAGGTTTTGGAAACACTTTATGGTCTTTGGCCTAAGCATAAGTATAATTTGATCAATGGTTTGGTTTTGACTAATGATGCATGATTTGAAAAGAATGTAAGTCTTCCATTTTGAAGTTGTATGTATATATATATATATATATTCCCATGGGATGAGACTTAGTACCGAGGGATTAGAGACGGGTGGACTATCTCCATAGGGTCCATACTCCTTTCCATCAAACCATGTTCCACCATGGGTTATCTCCCTAGATAGGAATTGACTTGTTATGTATCCCCTTGTTGAAGGGTTCACTAGGTACTACTTGGCAAGTAGTTCGGATCCGGGTAGTAGCTCTCTCGGGTACCCTCCTTTTTCGCTTGAGGTTACATCCCCGCTATATTATGATTATAGGATTTCACTTCATGCATCATGGCATAGCATCTTGTTAAATTATTCTTTTGCTACGTGCACTCCTTTCGTACCACTTGTCCCCTTGTCATGTTACTTGGTCATACTATATTGTAATATGCAATGCATGCCCGTATACTTAGTGCTTAATTGCGCTAACCCATATTCTTGTCTACATGTTCTAACCATGTATGGACCGGAGATGATATGTACATTCTACCGGAAGACGCTTGATCATCGTGTGAAGACTTTGCTAGTGGTGAGCCCTTTTGTTCATGTTTAATAGCCACCGTCTATCTACCTATTTCATATTATGTCATTTATTTTCCTATGTATTGAGGGTGATCCTCAAACCTTGTCGAGGCCCCGCTTATCTATGTAGAGGCTTGTTGGACCATTTTAAACTCTTATACATTGACTTGCTATGTTAAACATTTTGGTTATGAAAGTTATGCTAGCCTTGATTTCGAGAATTGTCTTTTATTATGCTTATGACTTGAATGTTCGGAAATGTGAATGACTATGTGCTTATGTGGAAAGTCCCATAACCCCGATGTGCCCCCATAGCTTGAGTCCTACTTACCTGTCTCCTTAGAGATAATTGATATGTGTTATATGAATACATACTTATCCCATTCCCGACACCATCCCCATAGCTTGAGTCCAAAGCCCCGATTCCCTTAGAGCTTATATGTTATGTGTTTAGCTTTCGCGCTTCTCAACCGATGATGTGTGTGATAATGCTATGATGGCTTAATCGAGGACTTTTGGGTTCTCCTTCACCATGTCACATCTAGGCCCTCTATCCGGGTCGTGACAATGTGGCTTAGATTAAAGTGGTTTGGAGGAATCGACATGTGGAGAGTGTTACTTAGGAGGCAGAGTCAAACATGATGAGGAGATACCCCTATCTTTTCCAATCTACTCAAGCCTAAGGTATTAGGTTCTTCCTACTCTAAGTGGCCTGAATTATTTCATTCTTATGTTTCATGACATGACATGCATACATGTGCACAAAAATGATTTAAAGGATGTTTTGACATGAGTTTTAACGATTTTATGATTTTCAAGTAGTGAGTTATGCATTGTGTTTTCATGTTGACATGTTTCATGTTCAAGTCAAGCCTTTTAAGCCTTGTTCTAGCTCATTCGAGAAAGAATGTTTCCAAGGGGAAGATGATGTATGGACAGAAACTTTGGGAGGCCTTGACGATGCTTGAAATCGAGTTCTGGAAATTCTTTTGACCAAGGTGACACTTCATGGTCACCTCCACAAGCCATAGAAGGGGCCACGAGCCATGGAGGTTGCCTAGGGGTGGCCCTTGGCCTTGTATGTGTTGTGTTTTAGCTTATGGTGTAGTTAATAACCTTGTGGCCCTCCATTAAGCCCTTTACGATTTGTGGTGCTCACCACTAGCCTTGAAGGTGGCTCGTGGTAGGTGCCCTTGACTTGAAAGCCACTGGGTGGCTAAGGCACCTATCACGAACCCTTGTACGGTCGTGGTAGGGTCTACTGAAGCCCTGTCCGCCAGAAAATTATAAGTATCAATTGACCGTCTCGATGACAAGGCATCTCCACGGACACTTGTACAGTCCGTGGAGAGTTTTACGATTCATGGTGCTCTCCCACGAGACCCCTAGGCATTTTTTAGTGCCCACTTCATTAATGGCATTATTGTAATTTTGCTTATTTTAAGGGTTATTTGTGAATTTCTAACCTATCCTAAACCCCTGAAAATACCTATACTCCTCCATCCTTATTCAATTTCATTCATTACACTTAGAACTCTAGAATTCAAATCCTAAAAACTCCCTATACAAATCTTGTGATTAGGGATTCAAGCTAGGATCTCAAGGAGGTTTCAATTCAAGTCTATTCCATCTAAATTCTTCTACATTTCTCAAGGTATGTGGTATTAATTCATGATCCCTTCCAATCATGAAGACCCCAAAAACTTCTTACTATTTAATTTATAAATTTTAAGCTTACTTTTATTATGGGTCTTTTAAATTAGTGTTGATTTGATTAAATTGAGTTATCGGCTCTATTTAATTGTTGTTTTAATATGATTTAAGCCCTATTATGTTAGATTATGATTTTATGAAGGTTTAAATATGCATGTCCCTTTACTTTATGAATCCATGCACGGGTAGTCTAAATTATGTTTTAATTGTAGATTTCCTTATGATTTAAGTATGAATTTATCTTGTTATGCTATTTTAAATATGAATCTCTATTTCCCATGCTATTCT
>JBCEWC010016030.1:0-13362 GCA_038996855.1 Solanum aculeatissimum | reverse complement strand
AATTTCATAAAAAAGTCATATTATTTTGGATGAATGGATGGAAATAAGTACTTCAAATTAGGAATAATCATTAATAGAAATGCAAAAATTGAGAAAAATACAAAGAAATGAGCGATTTGAATACATAAATTTTTCATGACAGAGAAAAAAATTACACGAAACACCAAATTTGATCAAACCTAAGATATTTCAACTTCGATAAAGAAAAAAATTGATTGAACGTAAAATATTTATAAACTAAAAAATCATGACTAATTTGTAGTTTTTTTTAACTATATTATAAGCTAGCATTTTAAATATATACAAAATATACTTGGGTGAACAAAATTGAATAAAAAATCATGTCAAATCACAAATTAAATGAATAAATCGAGAAAAATGATCGACTAATAATTTGTTTGATTTGATTTAGTATCAGAAAAAAAGACAACAAATAGAGTTCAAATATGAGTGAAAGACTCTAACTCCACAAGGACTTTAACATGAAATTGATACAAGCAATTTGGTTATATAGAATTCATGATTTCCAAGAACAAACTAAAGACCATCAAGCTAAGGAACCTCACCCTCAGGCATTAATTTTCTGCAAAACAAGAAATATTTGTGTTATCGTAATATTTCTGTATCACTGTTTCTACTCTTTCACAAAACTCTCAAATGAAAGTCAGTTGGACTGCATTGTGAATGTTATAAAATTAGAAGGAGTTGAACATATATATATATATATATATATATATATATATATATTTAGAGTCACAAATCTTTTCCTCAAGAAAAAGAACTAGCCAGATATGAAGAATTCCCCGATTATGGTAAAAACACTAGGGCAAAAATCTAACACTGTTACCGATTATGATAAGAACCCAATTAGCTTGCTAACCCCTACCCCCATTTACAACCACACCCATCGGGCACATCTCCCGGGGTGGAAAAACTAGTAATCAAAAGATTATGAGTTTTAGGTACTACCTTTAATCTCTGATTTTGAGACCTTGGCCTCTGGTATGGTTACACCAATGGCAGTTATTGGAGAATCCTCTTTCTTCTTGGTTCTCCGGGTATAAACTTTACCGGAGAAACGCCTTTCTTCTGAATTCATGGGAGGTGAAAACTCAACCTGAAAAAAAAAAGAATTTTGGGATCTTAGAGTTTCCAAAAAAAAAAGAGGAGAAAAATGATAGGAGAATACACTTACAAAAATAGTTTTAGCGATGAAATCGAAGTTTTGAAATTTGACAATTTTTAGGGAGAGGTCATCAGAAAAGAAGATAAACGATGAGACTGAGAGTACACTTTTCAATCTACTCGCCTAAATTTTAATTTTATTTTTTAATAATACTAATATTGTTTGATTATTTATATTTCAAGTCAACATTTGCTGACTTGGCAATTTGTACTTTCCAACAATGATAAAGACTTTGGATCTTATGTACATTCCTAGATTTTTGTGCCATTATAGTGTTTTTTTTTCAAATTATGCTAAATAATCTTATAATTTTGACTTTGCTTGCTTTTAGTTATAACTTTCAAAATTAAATTGAATTACATCAATTTGATTTTTTTAAATTAAATTTGAAGATTCAAAAACTATAAAAAAAAATACTATAAATTTATAAAAAAAAATATATCAATATTATCAATATACACATCCTAAAATGTCAATGAAAATTAATATTGTTTGACTCTTAAAAAAAATTATAACAACTAGAAAAGAATGGAGCGGATACATCTCTTATCAATTCTTTAGGCGGAACCAGGATTAAGAGTTTGGGATTGTAAAGAAGAGAAACATATTTTTCTAATGTAAATGTTGGATCTAAAAAAAAATTATTGGGTTCGTCTGAACCCCCGAACCCTCACTGAGCTCTGCCTCTTCTCTTAACTCTAGAACAATTTAATACTAAGAATAAATTAAGAAAGAAAATAATTAATTCTTTCTTGATTATTTAAACTGACAACTATGTTGAAACAAGTAATACACATGACAACAAAAAGTGAATGGAGGAAATAGATCTCGAGTTTAGGTGGTACCTTTTCTGGACCCTCTATTGGTGAGGTTACGTCGGCGACTGTGGCCGGAGCAATCTCTTGCTTTTGGATTCTACGGTTTCTCCGGGTATAAACCTTGTCCGGAGGTGGGTTTTTTTCTGAATCCATCATAAATGAAAAGTTCTATACCAAAAAATATCCAATTTTTAGTAATTTTAAGTGAAGGAGGAGGGGGAGAAGAAGAAGGGGAAGGAGAAAGAAGGTGGAGGAGGAGAAGAAGAAGAAAACAAAACTTACTGTTTCAGTGATGAGATGAAATGTTGAAATTAGATGCTTTTTGTTTAACAAATAGTTGTTTACTACTAATTTGATACAGAAATTAAAAGTAGTTAAATGATACAAATAATTTTATCAGATCAAGAAGTAGATTTTTGTGCCATTATAACTCTATTTATAATTTTGCTTTTATTTTAAATTTGCAGATTCAGAAACTATACCAAAAATACTATAAGTTATTAAAAAAAAATTATATCAATATTATCAACGTACACATCCTAAAATGTCAATTGAAATTAATACTGTTAGACTCTTTAAAAAATATTATAACAACTAGAAAAGAATGGAGTATATACATCTCTTATCAATTCTTTAGGCGGAATCAAGATTAGGGATTTTAGGTTGTAAAGAAGAGAAACATATTTTTCTAATATAAATGTAGGATCTATGAAAAAATATTGGGTTCGTTTGAACCCCCAAACCCTCACTGAGCTCCGTCTCTTCTTATAACTCTAGAACAATTTAATATTAAGAATAAATTAAGCAATTCATTCTTGATTATTTAAACTGACTACTATTTTGAAACAAGTAATACACTACAACAATAACAACAACAACATACTCAGTGGAAACAAGTAGTACACATGACAACGAAAAACGAATGGAGGAAATAGATCTCAAGTTTTAGGCGGTACCTTTTCCGGACCCTCTACTGGTGAGGTTACGTCGGCGACAGTGGCAGGAGCAACCTCTTGCTTCTGGATTCTATGTTTTCTCCGGGTATAAACCTTGTCGGAGGATCGTTTTTCTTCTGAATCCATCAGAAATGAAAAATCCTAAACCAAAAAAAAAAAGCCCCAATTTTTAGTAAATTAGAGTGAAGAAGGAGGAGGAGGAGGAGGAAGAGAAAGAAGCAGGAGAAGAAGAAGGGGGAGAAGAAGTAGGGGAGAAGAAAGAAGGAGGAGGAGGAGGAGGAGAAGAAAAAGAAACTTACTGTTTTAGCGGTGAGATGAAATATTGAAATTAGATGTTCTTTTTTTAATAAATAGTTGTTTACTATTAATTTGATACAGAAATTAAAATCAGTTAAATCAAGAAGTAAATTTTTGTGTCATTTTTAAAAAAAAATTTGTCACACTTTTTGTTACTCAAATACTTTCAATTTTTTTTAAAAAAAAAACAACTTAAAGAGTCAAAAATCATTAACACAAACCCATCTAAACATTCACTTAGCGTTATTAAAAGCAAATTTATAAAAAGAGTTAAAATAAAAATTAAACAAGCCCAATTTATTTTTTGGGTCAAAACAATCCAGCATATTAAATGTGTTAGTCATAACAAAATAGGCAAAAAGAAAAGAGAATAAAAACATAATTGAAATAATCCCAATTTATGATTTTTGGCATTTATTTAGCTTATAAGTCTCTTTTAAGAAGCCAATCAAAATACACGCTAAATGCTTTTATAATTTTGAGTGTTTTGTTATAGATTTCAAATATCTTCTAATTTAGAAAAAATAGTGTGATATACCTTCTGAATTTTAAATAAAATTTTGGATACTCAAAAAATGTACAAAAAATATTATGAGATATGATTTGACGCTCTTATCAATTTTTTAAATTTATTTCTTTATGTAGCTTTTAACTCTAAAATAATTAATACTAAGGACAAATGAAGTTAAAAGCAATTAAGTCTTTATTGACCGTGTAAGTTGACAGCTATTTTGGAATTCGTATTTTTGATATATATGAAAATGAAAAAGGAATTGAAAAAATAAATTTTAAATATTTTTTAACTTGTTTAAAATTTATGAAATTGAAATATAAGATTAAGGTGTATTTGATTATATTTTTCATAAAGTAGGGAGGAAATTTTTTTAAATTTAAAATCTATAAAGATGACAATGGAAAATGATTTTGGATCAAAGCATTTTCCTTAAAAAATAAATAAATTGAAATTAGACTCCAAATTGGATTTTAAAATTTAATAACTAAAACTGTTGTTGAAATAAATTGAATAATTAATTTAGAAAAAATTGAATAATTCTCGAGGACAAATGACTCCTTAATTTCATAAAGAATTCATATATTTTACTACCTAACAACGGAGACGTTTTAACTACACATAATCTAATAATTATTTTAGATCACAAATTTCGAAAATTTATTTTTTTTTCTTAAACACCATACAAAGTTAAACGATATCATATAAAATGGAACGGAGAAAATAGTATTTTCTCTATCCAATAATAGTTATCAACTATCGACTTGACACACACCTTAAGAAACAATAAATAATAGAAACAATATTACTACTATATCAAGCAAGAAAAATGTTACTCCCTCATATCAGGAGAAATAAAATGAGACGAAGAGAGTGCTATATTACTCTATCTTTAGCCCGATGATCTACACTACACGCAAATCTATAAAATTATTTCTTAATCTTTGAATAATTAAATTTCTATTTAAAAACAACTTAACTATTTCTTCTTCTTCTACATCTCCTCTTATATAATTAATTTAGTAGAGGACTAAAGTAATAATTTAATTAATATTTTATATTACTTATCTTATATTTATTAAAAATAAAGTAATAGAATTTATCACTTTAAATACTTAATTAATTTGCAAAAGAGGAAAAAAAAAGTAGAAAGGGATTCAAGTAAGTCCAACTTCTACAATTTCTCTTCAATTATGTTTATATTTATATTAGTATGATATTATTTCTTTTAGGAAAGGAACAAAGGCATATAGAGGTACATTGGGATTGTAAAAACTTTGTGGAGTTAAACCATGCACTGTTTAGATGTTAATGGCAATTAAGGATGTATATGAGTTAGTTTTGGGATTTGTAATTTGTCCTGTGGTGCATCTTGTTCTCTTAATTTATCACTTTATGATCAAGTTTTGATATATTGAGATAGATAATCAGATATTAGATTTATTGTATTATATGAATATCATTAGAGTTATGTTGATTGGAGAAATTAAGACTTAATCCTAAGTTTAAGATTTAAGAAATTAATTATAGAATTGGATGAGTTTTTGGGTCTAGGCTGGATATATAGGAATATGGGTGTTTGTGGATTCGTTTGCTTATGAATGTTATATGTTTCATATATTCAAAACATTTGGAGATATTGAAGAAAGGAAAAGCAGTGGTGAATTAGGTTGCTTGACTTCGATTCTTCGGTTGAGGTAGGTTATGATTTATTCTATATTTTAGATAGACTCTTAATATTGATTGATATTCATTGAGTGATGTGAAATTATTCTATGCATTTAATTATTGTGGTTTGGATGATTGATATGTGTTGTAATTGGTTTGCATTCCAAGACCATGAAATCCATAATCTTGAACTTGCCTTATCAAAATTATGTCTTGAATAAAGAAGACTTTTTGAAATATTGTTAATAAAGCGGAAAGTAATAATAAAGAATAATGAATTAAATATAATATGGGATCGGATCTCACGTTCCAGCATGATATAATATGAGATCGGATGTCATGTTCTGGCATGATATAATATGGAATCGGATGCCATGTTCTGGCATGATATAATATGGGATCGGATGTCACATTCTGACATGACATATTTGGATCGGGTGTCACGTTCTGACATGATAATTTTAAAGGAAAACATATTAAAATGACTTAATATACCCAATCTCAAAGAACCTATTTCCCAAACGAAGCATGGTATTGAGGCTTAGGTCCCCATGTTGTTCTTGACATTGTTGACTGATTATGTACTTATTGTTTGTTGCTTACCACCTGTTAAATGATATAGTTGATTTCCTACTATTACTCTGTGTATATTGGTTTCTATTTTGAGTCGGCCGATGATACCTGCTGAGTATATTTTACCCTGTACTGACCCCTACTTGTATTTTTCTTTGTTTTGTTTTGTAAAGTACAACAAATGTTTCATCGACTTCGACTCACCCTCAGCTCTAGCCGATCGTCAGTATATCAGATTTCAGGGTGAGATAATATTCTAACTAGTGTTGGATTTTACCAGTTATGGTATGATGTCCTTAGTTTTCGGACATAAACTATTTAACTTATCTATTTTGGTGTTGTTACTCTTAGACTTGATATTTGAGATTAAATGTTCTTAATGTGATGATTTTCAGGTTTAGGAGAAATGCTATGTAATAAACTTAGTGATTTTTCTTAGTGCTTGTTTTATAAATTTGAACTTCCGTATCATCATCATATTTCATAAGTTGAACTGTTAATATAGATTGAGATTTGTATCATTGGTTCTCCCACTTTGGAGGTTCGGTAGGGTACCACTCTGTCCATTTTGGGTCATGACAAAGAATTAGATAATTTTTTTCATTTTTCATGTGTTAGCCCATGAATTCTTTTGGTGGTATGGATTCCAGTCAATTTTTTTGCAGAACCTTTACAAAATCATTTGTAATAATCTGGGAAAGAATTTCAATGCCCAGTCTGATACGTTGGGCATGTTTTAGCAGTTAAGGGCCACTCAACAGGAATGAAGTAATTTTCTCCATTTTTGTGTGTGTTAGACCAAAAATTTATTTGGTGATATAGCTTCCAATTAATATTTTCATGAAACCTTTACCGATGCGTTTGTAATGACTCAGGGAAGAATTCGAATGACCTCGGCATAATCCATGGAGATTTTTTAGTTTTTAGGAGTCACTCAACATGAGTTATGCAATTTTTTCTATTTTTCGTGTTTGTTAACCCATGCATTTTTTTTTTGTAGCACGACTTTTGATTAGTTCTTTTGTAGGATCTTTAAAGAAATGTCCATAAAGACCTGGGAAAAAATTTCAATAACTTCAACCTGCTTTGTGAGATATGTTTTAGCATTTAGGGGGCACTAAATAGAAATTAGGTGATTTTCTTCACTTTTCATGTATGTTAGCCATAAAAAAAATTTATGGTATGACTTTTGATTAATTTTTCATGAAATAGAACAATCTGTAATGAATCAAGGAAGAAATTCAATAGCCTTAGCCTGATTCGCGGGGCATTTTTTAGCATTTAGGAGCCACTCAATAGGAATTAGGCAAAAACAATTCTATTTTTAGTGCATATTAGACTATGAAATTTTTTATGGTATGGCTTCTGGTCAATTTTTTCGAGAAACCTTTACAGAACTATCTGTAATAACCCGAGAAAATATTTCAAAGGCCTCAAAGAATTTCAAAAGCCTTGACTTGATCTGCGGGGTGTTTATTAGTATTTAGGGGTCATTCAATAGAAATTAGATGATTTTCTTCATTTTTTGTATGTGTTAGCCCATGATTTTTTTTTTGTGGCACAACTTCCGGTCAATTTTTCTGTGAAACCTATAGAAAATAATATGTATGACCCATGGAAGAATTCAATAGTATCGGCCTAATCTATGGAACATTTTTTAGTATTTAGTCATCACTCAATAGGATTTTGGCTCTTTTTTCTCATTTTTCGTATGCGTTAGCCCATACATTTCTTTTATGGTATGACTTTCAATCAAAGTTTTCATCAAAACTTTATAAAATCGTTTGTAATGATCTGAAGAAGATTTCTTATAGATAGCCTCAACCTGATCCACAGGGCATTTGCAACACTCGGGGGTCATTCAACAGGAATTAAGTGAATTTTTTTTTTCATTTTTTGTGAGTGTTAACCCATGAATTTTTTTGGTGGTATGGTTTCTAGATAATTTTTCTGTGAAGTCTTTGAAGAACCATTCGTAATGACCCAGACAAGAATTTCAATAGACTCGACCCTATCCGCGGGACATTTTTAGCATTTAATGATAGCTCAACAGGAGTATGACAATTGTTTTTATTTTCCTATGTGTTAGCCCAGAAATATTTTTTGATGATATGACTTCTGGTCAATTTTTTCAAGTAATCTTTATAGAATTGTCCATAATTACCCTAGGAAGAATTTTAATATCCTTAACTTTATCTACAAGTTGTTTAATTTTTTAGCATTAGGGGTCACTCAACAGGAATTAGGTAATTTACTCCATTTTTCATATTTGTCGATCCATGAATATTTTAAGTGGAATGATTTTTGATCAATTTTTTCACAAAAACTTTACAGAGTCGTGTGTAATGATCTGGAGAAGAATTTTGATAGGATTGGCTTGATCCGCGAGGCATTTTTTAGCATTTAGGGACCACTCAACAAGAATTAGACAATTTTCTCCATTTTTCATATGTGTTTGCTCATTGATTTTTTGATGGTATGACTTATGGTCATATTTTCTACGAAATCTTTATAAATCATCCATAATGACCCGTAGAAGAATTTCAATAGCCTTGACCTGATTCCGGGATATTTTTTAGCATTTAAACGTCACTTAATAGAAATTATGCGATTTCTTCATTTTTCTTTTGTGTTATCCCAGGAAAATTTTTTGGTGGTATGACTTTTAGTTATTTTTTCGCAAAATATTTTATATCGATAATAATCGAGAAAATAATTTCAAAAGCCTCAACATGATCCGCGAGACTTTTTTTGTTTTAGCATTTAGGGCCTCTTCATAAGAATTAGGTGATTTTCTTTATTTTTTGTATGTGTTAGTCTATGAATTTTTTGTGGTATTACTTCCGATCAATTTTTCCATCAAACCTTTTTACAACCGTCTATAACAACCCTGGGAAGAATTCTAATAGCCTCATCCAGATCTGCAGAGCATTTTTTAGTATATAGGGGATCTTTAAACAGGAATTAGACAATTTACTTTATTTTTTGTGTGTGTCAGCTCATAGACTATTGGGTGGTATGACTTCTGATATATTTTTCTGCAAAACCTTTACAGAACCATCTATAATGACCTAGGAATGATTTCTGGTCGATTTTTTTGCAAAACTTTTACGAACCCATCCGTAATGATCTAGATATAGAGAAAAGAAAAGAACATGTCCTTCTACTAATTCTTCTTTCTCCATTTTTCTATAAAGTTTAAGTGAAGATTTTGTGTAGATTTTTCTCAAGAAAATAAACAATTTGTAACTACTACGCGATTATAGACCGTGCTTTTATATGATGTAGTTCATCTTTATATATGGCTACACTTTTTGACTAGTGTAACAAACTCAATGATCCTACAAATTAAGTGTTTGATTAAATTTTTCTTTAACTTATAAGTGTATAATAAATGATCTAATATTTCAATTAGTGTATATGCATGACTTAAGGGATGCATACATACATATTCAGCTTCACTAAAAAAATTGATCAAACCTAAAAGTATTTATAAACTGAAAATTATAAGTTGAGAATGACTAATTTATAATTTTGTTACAAACTTTATTATAATTTTCAAGGTCAATCCTTTTGAGCATATACAGCCAATTATCTTTCTAAATTACATAGACTTTCCACTAATAGGTTTTAAGTAAGGTTTAGTTGACATTTAATTAATCCATTAATTTACTCTATCATGATAATGTCTATGCATAAGAAAATCAATTTTATGATGTGGTTGCTTGTCTACTTAGTTCCATAATAAAGATTTTGGTAGTACTAATTAGGAGTATTAATTATCATTTGACTTTCTTTTTTTAAAAAAATCCATGTATGTCTAATTTTGACATTTGAAATCTAAGTTGTTTTTTAGGTGTCCAAAAGATATATGTGTATTAATATTAAAAGTTAACCATAGGGGCAAAGTTGCGTAGAGGGAGGAGAGAGGCGAAGGGTTTAGAGTTTTTTCAATCTGAACGCAACTTAGGGAAAGAGCTTTTAATTTGTTTAGCTCATTTTTCTTAAAAGGCTAACTATATTAAGGGGTTATTTGGTTGTCGGTCAGGAAGAAAACTATTCATGTATTAAAATCAGCATAACTAATACTACGTTTATAGATTTTTAGTTGATTTGTATAAAGCTAAATCAATCAAATATGGTGTCCGGTTATTATTTTAGAATCCGATATAACTAAATCATGTGTAAAATTATGAGTCAATTATTTATGCATAGTAAATGAAATAACACATGCCAAACTAATTCATATATAACTAATCGTTACATTACTAACATGCATGTGTAACCGGGCTAAGAATATTTTAGTTCTTTTTAGTAACTTTAATCACCTAATTAGTTAAGATATGACATTTGTAGAACTAATTACTTAGTTTAGAATATTAGTTTGTTTCATTTAGGTATTGTAATGGTTAGAATTTCAATAATTTCATCAAATGACTATTGGTTAAAATCGGGCGAGCCAACCTCAATCAGGCTAAAACTTGGGCCAGTCTAGGAAACTCAGGACCTTGGCTGACCCCTTAAGCTAGTCCCTCCGGACTAGTTAGCTGGTTTGATTTGGGTTCTTACCAAGCCAATTTGAATTGTACTGGACTAATAAGTCCCTTATGATAGATTTACCCTCACAAACGCCACATATTATCTAGATAAACACATATTAGTTATTGTATGTACTAATTTAATTTAATGGACACTATAAGTGTAATCATTCCATCCATAACAAAAGATAATTTTATTAGACAATCATAAATAAACACATATAAAAGCAACAATTAGTTGCATATTATGAAGAAATTTGGGAAATGAACTTAGGTTTTTTTCTTCATAGATAGTGCCCCAAAAATATTATCCACCACATTATAAAGTCAAACCCTGTCTCATTAATTATCTAGGCAATGTAACAAAAAATGTAATTTATTTTTAGAAAAAAAAAATTGTTGCTCAAAGAAGAGTGGGGTTTTAATACATAAAATTAGATCACATTCGACATATCTTTAATTTAATTAAACGTACGATTGATGATTTAATTAATTATATGTATATATACTTGCATATATATAATAATTAACAGATATAATTAACTCTATTTACATTGGTATTTAAATTTATTAAAAATTATAATTATATTTGATCTACTTAGTTTCAAATGCTATTAACATTGCTCATTTTTTATCCTATGTTGAATATTTTTTTCTTTTAAATGAGACGATCACACAATAGTTAAAAATATTATACTAGAGTTAAAGATAAAATTATATATATTTGATTATATCTTTTATAAAAAAAATACTTAGATTAATATTATATTTAAAAATACAATTTTAAACGCAATATATTGGAAAACAAGTCCAATAAAGTGAATAAGAAGTCAAATAGGATAATGGGGCATTCAATAGAGTGGGGAGTATATTTTATCATTTATTTTAGTTTTAAAAAATGCCAATTATAAAGGAATCTAGGCTTAATTAGATTTTCAAATTAATAATTCCATACCAAATAAATAAATAATTCCATATAAGAAGAATCATTTGACCTTTCAGACTTATGTAGTTCCATTGTCAAACTAGCCAACATTAGTTTGACATGTTATTATTATATAATATTATTATTATAGAATTTTATTATACTATTTAATTACCATTATCAATCAGTATTTATTAAGTAGATTTAGCTGCAATTACTTTTTAAGTGATGTGATGATGTAAATTACATTCAAAGATGTGATGTAATAGTTAATAAAGCACGTAGATTGAACATCATGAGGTCTCTCGATCAAATCCTAACGACTAAGGGTAGGAGATCGAGTGAGTTTCAACACCTTTATATTGGTTTAGAAATTAATTACAGAGTTTTATTGGTGCAGCTTTTAATGTAATCGTGATACCCAATCAAGTGACTCAACACGAATTTTTAATCATAAGGTTTTGAATTCAAATTCGAATACAGGTACAATATTAGATAATCTGATAAGGTTGGGTGAGTTTCAACACATATACCAAATTAATTATATAGAAATTACTTGTTGTGTGTAGCTTTTAGCGTGATCGTGGTACATAATCAAGAAATTCGACATGATTCTATTAATTATGAGGTCTCGAATTTAAATTCTAGCAATACATGAATTTCTCCTAAGTTGTGCAAGACTTAAAATTAGCAGATAGTCTACAAAATTAATTAATTGAGATACACATAAACAAACTCGAAGATTAGAGTTTTTTTTCTTTCAAATGATGTAAATATAAGTCTCATAATATTAATGCATAAATCTAAAACTTTATTGTAAATATAATGCATTGGTTCATCATTTTATTTTATTTTATTTTAACGACTTGTGACTTCCATTCAAGAAACTCAATAGAAGCAACATAAAAGCAAAAACAAAAACAAAATAAGTTGCATGAATATGCACTTGTTTTTTTGTTTTATTGGAATATTCAAATGACTTAAAAGGGTGTGTTTGGTAAGAGGAAAATATTTTTCTTCAAAATAAGTAAGCTTGTTACTTATTTCTTTATGTTCCTATCTCAAACAAAAAATGTTATATATCCTAAAAATATTTTGTATATAATTTATACAAATATACTAGAAGGTGAGATGAGGGATAGGATTATCACGATTAGTGATAGAGTGAGAATTTCAATTAAAGTAGTTCAAAATCTGAAAAAACAAACACAAGAACTAGCTGAAGAGGGTTCGATATTTATTATATATACATAAAAAAATAATTTTAACCATGTATAAATAATTATTATTTTTTGTCGAAGAGGGTTCATGTTGTAAGGTGGCTCCACCCCTATATGGGATGGTGGGGTGGGGGCCTAGGGGGAGGGGAGGGGGTCAACATTAGGTGTGTTAGAGCGTGGGAGGACACATATTAATCAATATGAAATGTCATTTATTGAACTTGTTTTTCCTGCTTAGCTTCCATTAGGGAAGTCATTTTCTTCATTTTTCAAAAACTTGTTTTTTAGATAAAATCATTTACAAATATTTCGACCAAACAAACATGAAAAAGTTGAAAAACATTCCATACCGAATTTACAAACACTTATGTGATAATATTCCTAACAAAGACTCCATTTGACTTGACCGTAGGACATCACCTTCCTCAATGCAATGGAAAACTAGGAGCACGAAAGCGATGAACACACCCTAATTAAGTAAAATTGTTTTTTTCAACTTAAAAGTTGATTAACTAATCAAGTGGTATTCTTCACGCCGCATATGTAACTACTTGTGCTACTTGATGACCTCCTTAATTAATTAAATATTATGAAATTTAGTATCATAATGGCCTATATAAACCCAAACATTCTTTACAATTTCATTCAATCAATCAATTAAATTACCTTG
>JBCEWC010016029.1:0-13362 GCA_038996855.1 Solanum aculeatissimum | reverse complement strand
TTATGTGTTTACTTTTGATATTTATTTGGTACGAAAAAAATAGTATATTATCCTATTTTCACTATTTAAATTGATATTAAGGTTAAATTTGTATAAATTTTGAAATTCTCCGGTATATATGACTAATTATTTTTGTGTATAAAATATACATGTGTTTAATATTTGATCAATATTGACATGAACTTGATAATTTTTTATGAACCCAACAAAATGATACGAAATTGATTTAATTTACATTTCATGTATGTTGTATTTGCATAATAAATAATATCGAATTGTAGGATTTCAAAAAACTACACTAAATTCATGTCAATACTTGTTAGCTATTAAATACATTTATACTTTACATCAAAATAATACAAAACATAAACATAAAATACATACAATATACATCATACCAAGTTCATATCATATTCATCTCATTAATAAATCTATGCAGATTCTCAAAAAATGTGTCAACATCATACTTATTATATGATAGCACATGAATTATACTTTATACACAAAAAAAAATAGTATGTATATAATCAAAGAATACCAATAAATTATATGAAATTCAAGCCAAACATATAGATTATAAGTCCGCTAAGATCTTATTATGATAAATTGCAAACTATTCTCATACCTGTTTTTGTATAACAATTAAACGATTAAAAAAATTTATTTTTTCGATAAAGAGTTAAAAAAACCTTTTGAATTCACGATCTAGTATTGTTTTTATTTTTAAATTAATAACAGATATGAAATAGAATTGGAGTAAATTAAGGAACAAAAAAAGGAACTACAATATCTTATAATTGTTTAAAACGAAAATGGTAAAATAAAACGGATTCAAATTAATGATAAGTAAAAGATTCCTAATTTAATGGGACACTTAATTAAATCAATAACTAAATAATTAATTTTTAATAGTCTTTTCTATTTTTTAAATTATATTTATTTATTTATTGAAATAAAAACTGTTATAGAATACAAGAAATCTAATGATATAACTTGCAACTAAAAAATAATATTAAAATCTGTAATAACATATCTAATATTGGTCATTTAAAAAAATTTCTCTTTATTATTCCCTTTGTCCCATTTTATGTGACACCCTTTTCTTTTTGGTTTGTTCCAAAAAGAATGTCACCTTACTCTAATTGGAAACAACTTACCTTTAAAATTCTATTTTTACCCTTAATGAAATTATTCTCAACCACACAAATATCTAAGAATTATTTTAGACTACAAGTTTTAAAAGTTTTTCTTTTTTTCTTAAACACTGTGTCAAGTCAAAGGGTGTCACATAAAATAGGATGGATGAAGTATGTTTTTAAGGAGTATGTCAAGTAAACATATACAAAGAGAGTAATTTAGTTAACTATATATTATATGTAGAACTAGCCCGTCCTATAGATTTGCCTAAGATAGGACCAAGTAAGCTGACTTGTTTCAATGAAGTGCAAACAAGAGACACAGAGATTTATCGTGGAAAATACCCAACTCACAAAGGTGAAAAAAACCATGACCTGTACCACTAAAGGATTTTCCCCCAACTTCACTAATTCCAAATGAGCCTTAGTCAAAAGATTACAATTCCTAGTAATCTAAGAACATAAAAAACAAAGCTTCCTAAACTTGAACAGAAACCTCCCAAGGTTTAAGTTCCCCAGATCTTCGAGTTTCCCTCAACTTGAAGATACCAACTAGCTTCAGTTTATAGATCACCGGACTAGTACAAAGATGCAAAACTCAATAAAGAAATTGCTAGACTAAGACACAACAAGAACCAGGTTGTTCAGTTGTTTCTTTGTTCACTACACTTTAATACTGACTCTGCTACTATTACTCTATTTTTATTTGCCCTTTTTCAACTTGTCTACTCCTTTTTAAAATCAGGTTCCCAAAGAGTTTGTGTCTATATCAAACTCTTTGGTCTCCTTAACTCCTACTGTAGTAGACTTCTACATTGTATAGGACTGTTTCAATTCATTGACTCTTTTTTTCACGTGCGGTTGTTGAACTGCTTTCCTCTTTTTGTGTCACAGCCTTATCTCCAGGTATACTTATCTTTCCGCAACTGTTGGTCTATTATCCCGCCTTTCTTGAGATGGTGAATTAAGGAGCCAAACTAATCAACATGTTTCATCATCAAAACTCCCGACTCAACATATTCCCCTTTTTAATGATGATAAACTTCCATGATTAGTGCAACCAACATAGTTCCTGCAGTAGTTAAGAAGAACAACACTAGAGAAAAAAATAGATTAAGCATGGATTATAAACATTGCACAACTCAGTTAGTGTTTTCCCCCTTTTGGCATCATTGAAAAGAGGAAATCATAGTAGACAGAACAGTAAATAAGGATCAGAATGCAAGGCCGCGAGGTCTATTACCAAAAATAAAAATAAAGGAAAGAAATCATGAAAACGTCGTAGGAATAGCAAGCATACAGAGAAAATAGAGAGCAGGGCCAACCTAGAAGGGTGAATGAACCAGGAATCAAAACAGTTAAGTGTCTTACAACACTGGAAATTGAACAGGTACCCAAAAGAAAAAGGATTACAGGAAACAGATCAAGCAGGAGGGGTAGAGGGAAACAACATAGAAAGCATATGCATGATTTTAGCATGGGCAGCATGCTCCTTCGACAGAGTATCCTCAAGGGCTGAGATTTGGGCGAGCAGTGCAGTGCGTTCCTGTGCAAACTCAAGATGGCCAGAGGGCAGCTCAACAGACTTGGCATCCAAGGCAAGTTGAAGATGATGAAGCGGTGTGCCAACTCACTGCATTGAAATACATAGGGCAGCATGGTTCACCTGTACCAACACATCCTTAGTAGTTTGCATGGTCCACACTTGGACAGGAACATAGTAGGCTTCAAAGATCTGAGATAGCTAAAAGTCATAGGGTAGAGCGTGCCTATTCTTTTCTTGAGTGAGGACACACTGCATATGCTTTAGAATCAGGCTTGGCAGGTTAAGAGAAACTTCAGTATCAAGGAGTTCCATCAGTGTCAGATCAAAGAAGTTAGCCTCAGACCTGCGTTTCTTCTGGGAATCAGTTCTTATAAATCACATCGAAGTATAACTTGTGAAGGAAAGACATCTCCCGTCAAAGAACCCGTCGGTGTTGAGTTAAGGTGGGACATCTTGAGAATTTTCTAGAAATTTCCAGAGCAGAGGCTAGATTATCTAAAGGTGGCCACTCATGATGCACATAATGATCCCACCCAACATTTGAAACCCCTAAAATGCGTGCAAAATCCTTTTTCCCCAGACGAATGGATCTTCCTCTTATTGTAGTAATGAAAACATAATTCTACACATACCTCCTTCCATAAAACTCATACATTTCTGGTTTAACAAATTTTTTGCTATATACCTCCCAATAGCAACCACCCTTGAACCTCCAACTTGGTCAAGAGAACTTCCATGTCAGACCCCCCAAAACCAGTTATGACCCGACCCCGAATAAGGGAGCATTTTTTAAAATGAATAAGGGAAAGGAAGTTTGGGTCAGAACTATCGACTGTAGGTGGATCAGAGTCACTCTCAGTCTCAGATGAGTTCGAGGAAACAGGTGGAGGAGCAGGTTTCTTTGTGTTGGAGAAAGCCCTAGTCTTAGATGTTGGTTTTTTGGGAGAGGAAGTAGAGGACTTCTTGACAGGGAAAATTGGTCTAGAATGAGAGGGTTTAGGAATCACGTTCTTGCGCACTATGTTTTTCCAGACCCTTTGCAGGAGCAAGTCACTCTGGGAGGAGGAACCAGATGTAGACCTTTGTTTCTTGCTTTGTTTTAGGGCTTGCTACAGAGTAATTTCTTCTTGCCTTTTCCTATTTTTGGTGTGCGGTACCTTTGAAGGATCATATGGTGGAACCCGTTCTAGAGAAGGAAAATCATATGTTACTTCTATGGGATCACCAATGGTCTTCCTGAGGCGATGGCATACCCGTTTTGGAGTAGCAGATAAATGATTATCATCGAAAATCGATTGAATGGGAAGAACATTCAATCCTTCAGAAGGAGAGGTCCAAGAAGAGATGGGGATTGACGAGAATCTAGAGAAACTGTTTTGGAAGGAGCCCAAGTTTGCAAAATTGGACAGGCGGAAAGTTAAGGGGTTTTGAAAATTTGCAGTTGCATGAACCACGATAGCTTGAGATTTCGGCATTTCTATGGCAAGGGTGTTTTGGTCCAGTGGAGTTTGTGAGGAAAACATGGTTGAGTAGATGGTTCTTTGAGAGATAGAGTGCTTAATATATAGGGATATGGGGAAAAGGAAAAGTCAGAAGTGGAACGGACCGAGAGAAAATGTATTTGGGTGGGAAAGGAAGTGAAAGGTGATTGGACTTCGGCAGGCTTTTTGCAGTGACATGACATTTTGGTGTTTTGGCAGCAACTATGTGGATTGAATGAGGAGTAAGAAAAGAATAAGTTTCGGTAGCTAGTCCATTTACCAATAATTTATTTAAACACGAAAATAGTTAGTACCTGATTTTGTCAATTTTCTGGTTGGCTGTCGCACATGAGTTTGTAGCCTGCACACTAAGACATAAAAATGATGAATTAGTTCTCCTTTTGTCTTTGAAATTTGGGATACACATTTTAATGTGAAGAATTGAATTCTAGACCATACTGATTTATATATGTGAAAGACACTTTTCTAGCCAATCATTGAAGAGAGTTTATGCAATCTTAATCATCCCCAGTTCTAATTTAATTTTTTCAAAGTGCTCTCTACTTAGTACTTTAGTAAAAATGTCAGCAATTTGATTCTCAGTGGGATAAAATATTATTGAAATTAGTTTCTTTTCTACATTGTCACACAGAAAATGGTGTCTAACATTAATATGTTTGGTCTTTTTGTGTTGTACAGGATTCTTAGCAATGTTAATGGCACTTATGTTGTCACTAAAAATGAGAGCACATCCGACATTCATACCAAAATCTATTAATTATTGTTTAATCCATAACAATTGAGCACAATATGATCCAGTTGCTACATACTCAGATTCAGTAGTTGACAAAGCAACAGAGAGTTGTTTCTTGGTGGACCAGGAGATTAGACATGTTCCAAGGAAGTGAGCCATACCTGTAGTGTTTTTTCTGTCCACTAAGTAACTAGCATAGTCAACGTCAGCATACCCTACAAGGTTAAAATTTCTACCTTTTGAGTACCACAATCCAAGTGTCGAGGTTCCCTTGAGATACCTGAAGTTCCTTTTGACAACTTTGAGATGTGACTCTTTTGGATTTGCTTGAAACCTAGCACATAATCCCATACCGAAGACAATGTCAGGTCTCTTGGTAGTCAGGTATAAGAGTGATCCGATCATCCCCTGTACAATTTTGGTTCTACTAACGAGCCATTTTCATCCAAATCCAATTTTGTGGAAATGGCAATGGGAGTATCTATCTCCTTAGCATCTTCCATTTTGAATCTTTTAAGAAGATCCAATATGTACTTATGTTGATGTATGAGCGTTCCAGTGGAAGTTTGCTTGATTTGTAGCCCCAAGAAGAAATTTAATTCTCCCATCACGTTCATTTCAAATTCTCCACTCATTAGTTGAGCAAATGCTTGAGTTATTTGAGCATTTGTTGAGCCAAAAATGATGTCATCCACATATACTTGTACAATTAAAAAGTCTTTTTCCTTTGTCTTAAAAAATAGAGTGTTGTCAATATTGCCTCTAGTGTGTCCATGATCTATAAGGAAATTTGACAATCTTTCATACCATGCTCGAGGATCTTGTTTCAGTCTATATAAGGCTTTATCTAGCTTGAACACATGATCAGGAAACTCTGGATTCTCAAACCCTGGTGGTTGTTTTATAAAAACTTCTTCCTTCAAGTAACCATTTAGGAAGGCACTCTTAACATCCATCTGATATAGAGTGAACTCCTTGTAGGTTGCAAAGGCTATA
The DNA here is from genome assembly GCA_038996855.1 of Solanum aculeatissimum. Classification (NCBI taxonomy): domain Eukaryota; kingdom Viridiplantae; phylum Streptophyta; class Magnoliopsida; order Solanales; family Solanaceae; genus Solanum; species Solanum aculeatissimum. Next base: position 7,449 of record JBCEWC010016029.1, on the reverse strand, counting down.
AGTCGTCGGATAGCTTCAAGTCTAGACACTGGAGCAAAAGTCTCATTGCAGTTTATACCTTCTTTCTGATTATATCCTTGAACCACTAGTCTTGCCTTGTTTCTTGTAACTGTTCCATGCTCATCAAGCTTGTTTCTAAATACCCATTTCGTGTCAATGATGGTTCTTCCTTTTGGTTTTGGCATAAGATGCCACACTTTGCACTTTTTGAATTGGTTCAGTTCTTCCTGCATGAAAATTATCCAATCTTTATAAAGCAACATTTCTCCAATTTTCTTTGGTTCCTCTATAGACAAAAAAGCTTCAAACACACACAAGTTTTTAGTCCTAATCTGGTAGTGATTCCAGAGGTCAGATCTGAAATAATATTTTCAATATGATAAGAGTCTTGATACTTGTAGCTTTTCATCCTGAATCCTTGAGTTGTGTGATTTGTTACGGACTTTGAGGATGATGATACAATATTTGTAACCAGGTTATCAATTCCCCCTAACTATGAGAATTTTTGCTCTACGGTGGATGAACCAGGCAGTTCTACTTGTTTCTCTGTACGACGCTCCAGTTCACACTCGTCCTGTATGTTAGTCTGAAATGTAATATCACTTTCATCAAAGACAACATGAATACTTTCTTCAAGACAGTTTGTTCGTTTTTTACTGTATAGGCTTTGCTATGTGAAGAGTATCCCAAAAAAATTCTCTCATCACTCCTGACGTCAAAATTTTCCAAATTATCTTTCCCATTATTATGAACAAAGCATTTGCATCCAAAAGTTCTAAAATAGGAGATATTTGATTTCCTTTATTTGAGTAATTCGTAAGGAGTTTTATTCAAGATAGGCCTAAGTATGCACCTATTTAGAATGTAAGCAGTAGTGTTGATGGCTTCAGCCCAAAGATTCTTTACAAGATTACTTGCAATCATCATTATTCTAGCCATATCTTCTACGGTCCTATTTTTTCTTTCAACTACTCCATTTTGTTGAGGGGTTCTTGAGCAGAGAAGTTATGATCTATTTCATTTGTTGAACAGAAATCCAAGAATTTTGTGTTCTCAAATTCAGTTCCATGGTCAGATCTTATAGAAATCAAGAAAGTCTCTAATTTCTTTTTCATTTTCATGATAAAGATGGAAAAGACATCAAAAGATTCTTCCTTAGAAGACAAGAAAAGTGTCCAGGTAAATCTAGAATAATCATCAACAATGACAAGCATATACCTTTTACCTTCTCTGCTTCTCACTCTCATTAATCCACATAGATCAATGTGAACCAGTTCCAAACACTTAGATGTACTTACCTAGTTCTTGGATTTGAAGGATGATCTAACCCGCTTCCCCCTTATGCATTGCACCACATACTTTGTCATCATTGAACTTGGTTTTAGGTAAACCTATCACCATGTCCTTAGATGTCAGTATATTCAGTTGTTTAAGACTTGCATGTCCAAGTCTTTTGTGTCATAGTAAGGGATCATTAGCAAAAACACTTAGACATTCTAATTGTGTCCCCGACATTCCCATGATGTCAGCTTTGTACACATTTTAGTGCCTTTTGGCAGTTAGAACTACCTTTTTGTATCCAGCTTCTTTACCTTGCAACATGCAGAAGTGAAGGTAACTTTATTACCTTTGTCGCATAGTTGAGATATGCTTAACAGGTTTTGCTTTAATCCATCCACATGATAGACTTCTTTCAGAGCTCTTGATGTGTTTCTTCCAATCTTCCCGATTCTAACAACGGTCCCCTTTTTTTCGTCTCCAAAGGAAACTTTTCCTCCTTTAAAGGGTGTCAGTGAAAGGAATTTGTGTTTATCTCCTGTCATATGCCTTGAGCAAGCACTATCCATGTACCAATGCTTGCTACCTTTCACTGTTACCTGTAAAGACAATTCAAGGGTTAGTCTTAAGAACCCAGACTAGCTTGGGTCCTTTCTTATTGTACAAAGGATGAATGAGATTTTTCTTAGCTTGTCCTGGCAACACATTTTTTAACCTGTTTCTTTTAACAACCTTGTTCCACTTTTTGTGCAGAATATTAGTGGTCCTGTTTCTTACTCCATTAGCAATGGGACATTCAGTAGTTGGATGTCCAACCTTTCCACAGAGGTAGCATAGGTCAGTAGCGGTGGTGTGTTCTTGGAAGAATCCTATGCCAACCTTCTCACTGTGAGTTCTATTGCCCAGCTGTTTCACCATCCTAGAGGATTGTGTCCACTTATTTACCCTTTCCAGTTCCCTTTTTAAATCAGAAGCCTCCTGAGTTAGTTTTCTAACCTCATCCTCAGAAAAAACTCACTTTTGTACTCTCTCAACTCATCCTCAGTCTTTTGTTGTTCCTCACTCATTTTACCTTTTTCCTTTTCGCTGATGGTCAGTTTCAAGATCTCAGATTTTAAGTTCAGTACCAGAGTGTCAAATTTTTTAACCTGGTTCTTTAGCTGGTGGATCTCTTCATTTGCCTCATTTAAGCAATTTTTAACCTCCAGACACTCATATTTTTTATCTGAAAAATTATTTATGAGTTGATCTTTTTAACCAGTTAATTCTTGAAAATCATTGATCAAACCAGTCATTAGCATGATGAGTTTTATTTTTGAAAAAATATGTAGTTTTTCTTTCAATTCAAAAATACTTACCTCAGAGTTTTCTTCATCCTCCAGATCAGAGTCCCCAACAACCATGAACGCAGTTTTATCAGCTTCTTCAGTGTCCGATTCCTCAATTCTAGAACTCCAGGCAGCCATCATAACATATTCTTCCTTTTCTTTTTGCTTGAGAGCTCTATCTCTAGATTATTTCTCAGCTCTTTCCTTTTTCCATTCTACTTCCTAGAGTGGACAATGTCTGAAATGATGGTCAGTGTTTCCACACTTGTAACATCCTGATTGAGCTTTATCATCAGACTACTTTCTGTTACCTGAGTCATTAGACCATTTCTTGTTACCTGATTCTTCCCTATCTCTTCTTTTCCCCATCTTGAAGATCTCTTAAAGTTTTTAGCCAGATAAGCTATTTGTTTCTCATCAAAATCCATTTCCTCATCATCAGATGCCTTTAGAGCTAGAGACCTCTCAACAATTGCTTCTTCTTTCTTCATGTTTATCTCATAAGTTCTGAGTTTTTGTACCAGTTCATCAAGAGTCATGGTAGAAATATCCTTTGCTTCCCTGATAGTAGTGACCTTCACATCCCACTTTGCCTTGGGCAGTACCCTTAGAACTTTGTCCACTTGTTCCTCGGTGGTGAGAATTTTTCCCAAAGATGTCAATTCGTTGATCAGAGTTGTGAGTCTCGGAATCATATCCAGCAGTGTCTCATTTTCCCTCATCATAAAGGTTTCATATTAAGTGAAGAGCAAGGCAACTCTTAACCTTCTGACTTGACTAGTTCCTTCATGTGTGTTAGTCAATGCATCCTAGATCTGCTTAGCAGAGGCACTGTTAGAGATCCTGTTGTACTCATCTGGTACCAGTCCACATACCAGAATGTTCTTAGCCTTTGCATTTTTTCTCAGAGTTGTCAGATCATCTAGAGTGAACTCATTTCTTTCCTTTGGAACTTGTTGACCTTTCACAGTTTTTGTGGGAACAGTGGGTCCCAAGGTGATCCTATCCTAGAGTTCATAGTCTTCAGCTTGGATAAAATCTTTCATTCTTGCCTTCCACCAGCCAAAATAAGTGTCATTGGTGAGTGGTGGCCTTACAGTTGATTGTCCTTCTCCATGTCCAAGGGGAGGTATAGTGTTCATCATGATCGATTCTTAGGTGTTTAGCCTTTAACAAGAAAACTCGCTCTGATACCAATTGTAGAATTAGCCTGTCCTATGGATTTGCCTAAGATAGGACCAAGTAAGCTGACTTGTTTCAATGAAGTGCAAACAAGAGACACAAAGATTTATCGTGAAAAACACCCGACTCACAAAGGTGAAAAAATCACAACCTGTACCACTATAGGATTTTGTCCCAACTTCACTAATTCTAAATGAGCCTTAGTCAAAAGATTACAATTCCTAGTAATCTAAGAACATCAAAAACAAAGTTTCCTAAACTTGAACAGAAACCTCCCAAGGTTTAAGTTCCCCAGATCTTCGAGTGTCCCTCAACTTGAAGATATCAACTAGCTTCAGTTTATAGATCACCGAACTAGTACAAAGATGCAAAACTCAATAAAGAAACTGCTAGACTAAGACACAAAAAGAACCAGATTGTTCAGTTGTTTCTTTGTTCACTATACTTTAATACTGACTCCGCTACTATTGCTCTATTTTTCTCCGCCCTTTTTAAACTTGTCTGCTCCTTTTTAAAATCAGGTGGCCAAAGAGTTTGTGTCTAGATAAAACTCTTTGGTCTCCTTAACTCCTGTTGTAGTAGACTTCTACATTGTATAAGACTGCTTCAATTCATTGACTCTTTTCTTCACGTGCAGTTGTTGAACTACTTTCCTCTTTTTGTGTCACAACCTTATCTCCAGGTATACTTATCTTTCCGCAACCGTTGGTCTATTGTCCTACCTTTCTCGAGATGGTGCAGTAAGGAACAAACTGATCAACATGTTTCATCATCAAAACTCCTGACTCAATATTATATTTATTGATTTTAAAATCAACGTAAGCGACACTTATTTTGGGACAGAAAGGCGAATTTTACTATGTACAATACAAAGCATCAAATTCCCATCACTTTTTGCCTTTGGCATTTAAAGCCTCTTTTAGCTCCTTTTCATACTCTTTTTTCTGATTCTTATAGTACTCTATGCACTTCTTTATGGCATCCAACATCTTGTTCTTCCCCTTTTCATATGGTTTTCCAGATTTTTTGATAATTGCATCAACATTCTTAGACGCGCCACAAATTTCCTCTTTGACTAACTTGATGTTCCCCTTGGCAATAGCAGAATTCCTTGGGATCTGTCATCGGTGTGACATCGCGTTTGAAACTTTTGCCTTTATCACTCATTTCTCTAATTCACAACGAATAATTGGTCAACGATAATAACAATATATCTAGCTAGTGTACGTAACTAGTATAAGTGGAGAGCTTCAGAAGATAGAGTGTACAAAGGCATCTGAAAAAAAAAATTGAATAGGTAAAACTTATATACTCATGGAGTGTACAAGTCAAATCGAACTGACAAGAGATAATCGACGTATGATATAGTTTGGTGTTGAAAAATAAATTGATCATTGTTATTTTGATTTGGTATTAATAGAACATGTCTATCATAAATAATTCTCGAGATGCTTTAATCACAGACCTCTCAAGATGCTTTAACCACAGACCTCGACCTCGATCTGAAACTTGAATCTAGTGGTGAAGATGAGATGAAGCTAAGAAGCTATAGCGTTATAAAGAACGAGATGAGCGTACCAAATATACATGATATATTCTTTGTCCTCTCTTGTGTTATAAGACAAAGGTGGGATATATAGAATATGATTCAAATTTTCTTTTAGAGGACAAAAAATATAATTTATTTTTTTCCGTATGCTCATCTCTTTTTTTTAAATCGAGTTAATTTGCTAAATGATCGGATGAAGAAACAAGAATATATTTTTTGTCCTCTCTTGTTTTATGTTGCATGAAAAATGAAATCTCATTCTATCCCATAACTTTAATAACGCAAAGTGAATATTATAGAGCATAACTTATTTATCCCGATTTATGTGGTACATTTTGTTTTAAGTTTATTTTAAAAAGAATGTTATCATTTTATAGTTTAATTTTAGAAGTTTTCATTTGCTTTTAACGAGATGTATATTATAGATGTGTAAAAGTGTATATCGTTATATATAAAAGATGTTTATATATTAATTCTTATATAAAAATTGACTTTGTCTTCTTTTTTTTTCCTTGTACCTCTTCTTAAATCTACAAATTATTTTAAAAGGCTATTATAAATTTAAATGAATAATATTTATTAACTGTAAAATGAATAATATTTAATTGAATGGATAGGGATACATATGAATTACATATCATAGAATCATGTTAGCCCTACTAAAATAATGATCACGTACTAAAAGAAACAAGATTATACAAGATAAAATAAGGGAAAATTATATATATACAAAAAAAAAAAAAATGTTTACAAAAAAAAGTAGCCCATGTTTTATTTACATAAAAATAATCCAAAATCACTGAAACATGACTATACAATATGGTTTGTCAAAAGTTATAGAAAATATACACTTCTATACAATGTATATTACTGATACATGGGCTATACACAAAATATACATTATGATACACAAATATACACCGACTATATATGTCTATACAACGAGGGCTATTGTTTTGGTAATTTTTTAAGTTTAGTGTCTCTCAATGTAATTTCCATAAAATAATTCAAGTAGCATACATATACTACTTAATTGTTTATCATAGCTATAATTTTAAACATTTATCACTCGTCACTAATGTTTCATCTGATTTGCTAAGGGCTACTTTTGAATTTGTATATTGACATGGAATTATATAAATAAATTTTTATGTTGGCCGCAAATTGTAGAAATAGATTTGTATATTGACAACCAATTATACAAATGAATTTGTATATTAACAACGAATTCTACAAACGAAAATACCCATAACAATGAAACTACTTACCATGTTTGTATGTTGGTAGCGGGTTATACAAACAAAATTGTATTGATAATGAATGATACAAACCAAAATACACATAGCAAAGCTATGAAACGAATTTGTATTGATCTTTAAGGTCTTTTCATTTAACCTGTTTAATTTTCTAACCTCAATTAAAAAGATACATTCAATTATCATCGCATTATGAGATATTCGAAGGTAGATTCATAAATCTATATTATTTAAGTCTTTTTTTTAAAATATGATATTATCGTAAATTTGGTGATCTCATATGCTCCTGCTTTGACTAATTCTTTGGGATACCTGTTATTAACTCTAGGATGATCAGATAAAAATCATTTAATTTTTTTTTTCTGTTGAAATTTAAACTTAGAACTTCATGATTCTCCACTCACTCTATATAACTAATAAATATTTTGTCATCCTTAATCGAAGGTTCCAACTGTGTCCTAGCTAAATATGAAATTATTTTTATTAATAAGTATATTATCCCCAATATAAATCGAAGGTTCCACATTTTCTTCTTTTCTTCAAATAGTAATCGATTTGATAATGTTATATACTCTCCGTCTTATTTTAAAAAATTCCCTCCTAGAATTAGAAATAATTTAACTTCAAAAATTTTCTTTTATCCATGAAATGATTTTCAATTACACAAATAATAAATTTTAATTTTTTCGTTAAATATCATGTCAAATCAAATAGTGTCACATAAAATATGAGGAAAAAATTACTTTGTTTTTGGAAATATATTATTTTATATTTAAATGTGGGTCCCACTAATGGTGTTGATCATGACAACTGTTGATTAACATTATTTGGTTGTACTTATCATAAAATATTTTCC
>JBCEWC010016028.1:0-13362 GCA_038996855.1 Solanum aculeatissimum | reverse complement strand
TGTAGGTTCTGAGCCCGGACAGTGAGTAGTAATTTTCTTTGACCATCCGAGGCTTCCCAGGAGATTTAGAGAGGTAGCTGTTGTCATCTAGCTGACTTTCTTGTTCCTATTTCTTTCTGCTTTGTTCTATTCGAGAAGAAAGACAGTTCAGACTTGTATGCTTTTTTTTTATTTTACTTTCTACATTGCTAGTGGCTTGTACACATGACAACCAATCCTTGGGTGGTGTTTAAGTTTATGAAGAATTTGATATTTTTAGTTATCTACTTTATTTAGTACTTCCGCACATTATTTCTGTTTTGTTGGGTAAGGCTGACTTGTTCTAGTGAAAATGAGCAAGTGCCATCACGCTCATTTTTGGGGCGTGTCATTCTACTCTCCCCAAACTCACTTTGTTCCAAAATAATTCTCTCATTTTCCTTTATGAAAGTCAAATGATATGAATTTTGAATAATATTTTAAGAAAAATCTTTAGTTAGAGAAAAATTATTAGTTAAGTAATTTCACGGTAATAAAAGAAAGTTATAAAAAAAAAATTAGTTAGTGACCTAACTCCTAGAACAAAGGCAAGACAAGATCAAAAAAAGTTGAGACTTCATTAAATTATGGGCCTAAGCATGATCACAATCCAAAGCTGAATATGGGCCTTACCAAATCAATAGATTTGGCCCAAGAGTTTTGTTTTCTTTATTTTCCATTCAAACACAAATAGTTACGCTCAAAAATCCATAAGCAAAGATCTATTTCTTTAAAAAAAAAAAAAGGGTGCCACAAAATGAAAGTAAACAAATCCCTTATCGAAAAATTAGTAGAAGAGCAATTCCCCAACTACTACTATAAGGGTCGTTCAATAGAGAGTGTATAAGAATAATACGTTTAATATTTTTATGCATTGTTTGGTTTGATGCATTAGAAATAATATGCATTGCATTAAAACAATTATTACAAAGATACCCTCCACATTTATAGTTGAAAGATGTAAAAAAAGGTTTTGAGGGGCAATTGAGTCTTTAATCATGTTAATGCATGTATTAAATCCATTGCATTACTAATACCTAGAAATATATGATATTAGTAATGCACTCCTTAATACACAATAGAGTGTACAACTAATGCAATCATGACATGAAAAAGTTATACCAAACAAGGTATTACTAATACAAAAAGTTAATACATGCATTATCTTCCCTAATACACTCTACCAAACGACCCCTTAGTTCTTCTGGGCTCAAAGCAATCTTTTTTTTTTTTTTTGTAGAAAAGAAATATTCTCCTAGCAAAATCAGATTGAGATGAGAGGTTGAGCCTCCTAAATGAGTTTGGTTAAAAAGTTGATTATCATATCAAATAATGATAAGAAGAACATAGTACAGTTATAGTTAGGGCAATTATGTTTTAGATAATTTGGTGGGAAGGAATAAAAGGATGTCCACACATTTACAAGAAGCAATGACCACTGATATGATCAGAAATATTATCTAAGTGAGGAGATAATTATTAACTTGATAGGTTGATTTTTATTAAATAAAACAAAAGAAGGTAATTAGTCTCATATTAATTATCATCTCCAATTTCTTCAAAATAGTTCTTGAATCGCCTCTATTAGTACCATAATTAGTTTTAATCCTAAGATCACTTTTCAAAAATATTATCATCTCTAAATTTTTTTAATTTACTATGATCAGTTAGCTAGGATTCTTAACATATTATCATTTCAAGAAACAAGTTCAATTGTTTATTTTGTAGATTACAAGATAGAGAAGCAGAAAATTTGATGGCTGGGTATTAAATTACAACCCTTACTGTTGAGATGGTGTGTTTTGTTGATCGTGATGCTAACTATAGTTCTATTGATGTAAAGTAAACAGAGAGGTCTTGGATCTTTTTAGCAACATCTATACTATATAGCAACTCAATAATTAAGGTCTAATAATTGCTAAATCAACTCAATCTAATCAGAAAGAGAGGGACCATCCTACTTTAATTCTATCGTTTTCATCTATGCATCATACAATTTTATTTAATCAGTGAGCTTAGACAATCACTTTTTAAGTTGATTAGCAAGTAGGAGTAATACTTTTTCCCTGTCTACAAGCAAGAAGCAAATTAATCCTGCTGATCAAGTCATCTTTTTTAATATTTGTCCTGGTCTAGGGAGATATTTTACCTATAAGTAAAGCATGAGTGTATGACAAGTATAATGTTTGTATACTTTCACTCTTGACTCAATAATGGCAAGACTATATAATATTTGTATACTTTAACTCTACAATTTCTTGGTAACCATTGAAGGATATGGTGAAGTGGAAGGTTTGCTTCTCTCTTTATAATATATCTCAGTTTTGAGTCTGAGTGTGAATAAATCTTTGATAGAAAGCACTACCCGAATGATCACAAATACGAACTAACCAGACTTCGACGTAGGTACTGCATACTGAATGGGCAAAAAAAATCTTGGTTCTTGAGGGGAAATTTCCAAATTCTTGTGAATTGATAACACCAAAATACCAGTCTATTTCTTGCATGGGATGTTCTTATTTTCAAGCCAACTGTCTGGTTTTTTTGTTTTGTTTTAATTATCAACATTAAGTAGTGGTGGCGTTTACCCATCTTCCCTCCTGCATAACATTCATGGCCCTCTTTCTCTTTGTCTGAACCTCAACATATTACTATCGTTATAATTAGTTTTAGCAGCCATGACGTAAGTGGTGACATTGTAAAGCAACTTATTTTTACTTTTTTCTTTTTAAATTTAGAAAATGATTTCCCCCATAGTTTATCCAAAAATTTAAGGGCCCCAATTTGCTTTTCCTGCTTTAACTTTCTTCAAGAAGATGCTTCTTTTTATCATTGAATTCCACCTAAAGTTGCTGGAATCTTTGATTGCACTGTTAATAAGTGAATCTCTATGCCTTCTACTGGTTTTTACTAAGTCTGCTCATGTACAACATGATTAAGATTCACAATTACAAATGTAAGGAGTCCGAGTAGTTTCTTGGTCCTCTTTATCCCACGAGCTTCTTATCTATTCTCATTGAACGATAAACAGCACTCTTGCATAGTAAACAACATCAAATTAATACCTCCTTCATAACTTAAGAGGGTAGCTAAAACAGTGAATTTTACAAACAGAACATAGAATGTAAAGAACATAGTCACCACCACCTTGGTGCCACTACCACAAACTTACAACATAGAGAAACTAAAACCATCTTATTCCTACCATTTTCACTGTCCACTACCTCCCTCACATATACACAAAGGAAGGGGAAAAGTGATAATGAGTACAAGCAGATAGCAAAAGCAGGATGCTCTTAGTGGAGCTTGTTGGCAAGATTGCACTGCTTCCTAATCTCACCCGTTGTCCCAGTAAGTGGATTGTTTTCAGAAAGAATAGTGATGGCTCTTGAAAATTCCTTGAAGAAATAATTTTGGCTCTTTGCCATTTTCTTTACATAAGGCTTAGTCCTCTTGTCTGTTGCTAGTTGGTGGTCAACTAACATTAACCCCTTGTTGTCCAATATGTTCCTGTAGTAGTTATTGTCTAGAATCATAGGTGTGCCTCTGTCATTTCTCACATACTGCACAGCCTTTGGGTCTGGAATTGGGTCTGGGCACTTCTTGAGCATGTGGGGTACATGGTCTGGGTTCAACTGGGGGTCTACTTCTGGATACAAACGGTGTACCAACTTCACACAGTGTGTTCTTCCCACACTGTGTGACCCTGTTCAAACACCAAGTCACACATTAAGTAATAACAAAGACATTTTTAGACCAAATTATTAACTGAGAGAATGGGGGCTATAGTACTACCTAGCAAGGCAACAACTCCAGGGGTGTTGATTCCAATGTTGGCAAACCTCTCAAGAACAACACTCATGCTTTCATTGTGATCTGGGAGGTGTTGTTCAAGAATATCTGCTCTGCTTTTCCTTCCATCTCTTCTTCCAGTTTTGAGTGGGATGTATGGGCCTCCTAGCTGTGTACAAGTCCATTATAAACATATCACTAGATATTAGTACTAGCATATTTAACCAAACCACTTTTAAGAATCATACACAGGACAAATACATAAATGGATAAGTCCACAACAAGTACAAGAGTAAATGCCCCCAGAGTAATGGAAACTTTATGAACTACCAAGTCCAGATCTACTACTAGTACAAGTACACAGATATAAAGGCAACAAACATTTCAAGAAACAAAAGATGACATTAAGTAGTAAAAACTTACAGCCACAATGCCGTCTCTACCAGATAAAACAAGAATATCAGCACAGGAAACAACACCAGGGCATTCCCTTTCTACAGCTTCCTTAATTGTCTCAATGTATCTGAAATTTCTCATACCAAAACTCCTGTCTGTCTCTTTCTCAGACAGCATCCGCCTTGTTGAGTCCAACAACAATGAAGCATCACATGACTGCGCAAAAAAAGAACTTTAATTATCATTTCTTCAAAAAGGGTGTCTAAAAAAAAGTTTTTTTTTGTGGTACCTCAACAAAGCAGTCATGGAAGATATTTCTGAGCCAAGAAAATGCAGTGTTCTTGTGGCGTTTGTAAAGAAGCTTGACTTGTTCCTTGATGATTTCTTCAGCTTGAGGGCAAGTGTCCTTGTAATAATCCATTACAAGGCCAGGATTGTCCTCTGAAAAAACAGAGACAGCTGAAAAGAAGAGGATAGCAAAGAAAAAAAGATGTTTGGAAGCCATTTTTCTTTACTGAATGGTCAGTAGACCTTGTTCTTAGTATGATACCTTAGTTACCTTCTTAAATAAGATGAAAGAGTGCTCAAACTATGCACAAAGAAAATGACCTTTTTCTTTCCACTCAAGTACTGTAGTACTGGTCCGTTTCAATTTTGTTTTTCCATAATTAATTTTACTAATTTTGTAAGCTAAACTGAATTTGATCAATATAGTAATGTTTTATAATTCAAGTACAAATATTTAAAATTGTAGGAAAAGTATTAAAAATTATAATTTTTCTCATTCTACTTGGGGGAAAAAAAAATCTAAAATACTGACCAAATTTATATAAGTCAACTTTTGAGAAACAAAATATTACAATTACTCCCTCCGTCCAACTTTACTTGACCCCTTTTGACTTGGCACAGGGATTAAGAAGTAGTAAATGATAAGGATAATTTTACTAAATCACCATTTGAATATAATTAATACAATGTATTGAAAAATGTAATAGGGAAAAAACTATAATTAATGACAAAGGTAAATTAGGAACTAAATGTAAAATTATCTCTTGATTTCATAAACTGGACAAGTATTGTTGGACATCCTAAAATAGTATAGGGATCAAGTAAAGATGGACAAAGGGAGTAATTTCGAATGAAGAGAGTAGTATTAGTAAATACCTCTCAAAAGTCATGGAACTCATTCGCCCGATATTCAATATTTATTTTATGATTTGATTAATATAAATTTGGAAAATGAGTCTTGAAGTAACTAGTAAAGTTGTTTGTCATATGACTAGGAGGTCACGGGTTTAAGCCTTGGAAACAGTTTGCAAAGGTAAGACTACGTACAATAGACCCTCGTGGTCGGACTCTTCCCCGGACCTTACGCATAGTGGGAGCTTTAGTGCACTGGACTTGTCCGTTTTTTACTAATATAAATTTTCGTATATACTATTTTTTAAGATCTCATTTATAAAATTATATTTATATATTGTTATTGTTAATAATTTGACTAGGATCTTTAAAAAATAATCTCTCTATCTTTAGGAGATGGTGATAAAGGTTCACAAATACTCTCTCCTTCGTAGACCCTACTTTATAGGATTTTACTGAATATATTATTATTGATAATGTGAATTCACAACACGTAATAGGATAAAGTATTTTCTATGAGAATTTTTGTATTTTCAATAGTTGAATTAACCCTGAGTGGTAGCTCAGCTGGTAAAGGTCTGCTACAGGTCGCCAGTTCGAGTCTCCCCAGGGGCCTGTGGAACTAGCCGGAGCTCCGCCTTGAAACAGCGGGGGCCGATGGGTACAACTAGTCGGGTTGCAAAGTATACCCGGAAACCACGGTTAAAAAAAAATTAAAAAAAATAGTTGAATTGGAAGACCTTTTAATTAAGGACTAATGACTTTAGCTACTAATAGTAATCTGTGTTTCTCCTATCTACTAAACAAATACTTATATGCTTTGTGCTTAAGTTAATCCTGACTTCCTCATGGGGAAATATTTTGATTTTCTTTCCTCTCAATCTATCCCATTTTGGCTCACTTGTTTTTTTCATCCAAAAAATATATTAGTACTAAACACTTTTTGAATTTATTTATATTTTCCCTTCATGTTGCCTGTTAATTTAATTAGGCTTCAGTTAAATACTAATTGCGTATATTTCAATCAAATCTTGGTTTCAACCCCACAATTGATTTAATATTTTTGTTGAAAAAAAAAAAACAGTAATATATTATAATTTAGATTCCGTTCATGAAAATAGATACGGACAATAAAGTCATAGCACAAAATCAATAAATTATTAAGTACGTATACGATATCGTTTTCGGTAGCATTTGTCGTTTTCACGGAAGACAGTGCTTGAAAGCAGGAGGTACCATCACATGACATTGCGGTAAACGGTAAGAAAAATTACAAATTAAAAAGAAAAAAAATAAATATTGGATGGGAAAATTTTAAAATTAAAATTATTTATTCACCACCGATGAATATGATGGATGGATAAATTTTTTTAAAATTAAATAATTCAAGTCCAATTCTCAAAGGGAGCTTTTCCTTATTTAAATAAGTTGTGCATATATGAATCTGAATAATTGTACGTAATGTTATAATTTGAAAAAATGGAATCCAATTAAAAAGCTCAACAATTTGATAAAGTAGAACAAAAGTGGATGTACCTTGAAATATTAAATTTATTCAAACTCGATAACTTTTAGTTGGAATTTTTATTTGAAGAAATTGTCAAATGCTTTAATTCTTTATTTCAAAAGAGAAAACAAGAACTTGGAATCATGTGTTGCATGGACACTTGTAGGTGAGATGGATATCCTAATGCCAAGTGGTACTATATTTTACTAGCCCCCATTAATGGTGGTTGAGAAGCTTTAATCCACGTGGGACATTTAATGGGCCATTAAGAAGAAAACAAGTAATTTAGGAAGCAGTGTCTTCACTCTTCACTCTTTGATTTATCCAAGAAAAAGAGAGATGCATTATTGACTTGGAATGATTACAAGTTTACAACGCTCTTGGGGTCGTTTGATTTAGAAACAACTTAGCAGGAATTATACACAAAATTATGCTATATATATTGAGACATAAGGAGTAAACTTATATAACAATAAATTATGCTGAAATAAAAATTTTAAAATTAAATTTGATTACAAATTTTAAAAAATATTGTTCAAAATACTATGTAATGCCCTATTCGTAGTTATATATATACTATACATCCCTTTTGCCAAAAAATAATAATTTGGATATGTGACTTCATCTCGTGATTCAATCAATATTTTGATATGCAATTTCATGCTATAATTTTAAGTTATGACATGAAATCTCAAATTCTTCAAAAAACTTGATTTGAAAATTTTATATTTTTTAAATATAAAAATTGTTATATTTAGTATAAAAGAATAATTTTATATCTGACATAATTTTTGTGAAAATATCAAGGGAAAATGCAATATTCACGGAGTATGGATATGAGAATGTAGTTATTAATTACTTCCTCCATCCATTTTTATTTATCCACTATATTAAAAGTTCAATTTATGAAATCAAAAAATAATTTTATATTTCTTTCCTAATTTATTCTTATCATTGATTATAGACATTTTTCTATTATATTTGATAAAACCGCCTTTTTATTTATCATTTCTTAATTTATGGAAGAGTAGTATACTAGAGAAGATTTACTTATTTGCTTAAAATAATGCGCACCGACACTGTGATGAGTAAGTGACATGTAACTGCCCTCCATTGCTCTATGCTCACGCAACCTAGTTGACCCTAGCCTCCTCAATACCACAATTAATATAATATTTTTAATTTGGAGATTTATTCATTCTACATTATTTTGCCATTTACTTTTTTACCCTTTGATTTTCTCCGTCCAATAATAATTGTCCACTATTAATTTGATATAAGAAATAAGGATTAAAAAATAATAAATAATAGAGATAATTGTATTAAATCACTTTTTGGATATAATAAACATAATTTCTTAAAAAATGTTATAAGAAAATGAGTACAATTAATGACAAAAATAAATTAAGAATTAATTGTAAAATTATCTTTTGGTTTCATAAATTGGATAACTATTGTTAAACATATATTTTTAATATAATGGACAAGTAAAGATAGATGGAAGAAGTATTTAAAGAAAGATACTTAATTCATCCGTCCCATATATATATATATATATATGTAAAAGTTACTATTAAAAAAAAATTATATAAATTTTTATTTTAAAAAATTAAATTAATTTAATTTTTAAAATTAATCAAATAATATGACAACTAAAATAAAATAGTTGAAGTCTTAATCGTAAGAGTGTTTTTTATGCACATGTTTTCTCTCTCTTCTTATTAGTTCTTAAACGTCTCATTTCATAATTGTCACAGAGTTTTAAGTCGCAACAGTTCAATTTATATAAGTTTCAAATGGTGGAAAAGAAAACAGAAAAGTATAAAGAACACTTTTAAATTTGACACAAATTATTAGTTTTATTCTTGATTTATTGATAGTTGACTAACTGAACTTAAATACATCTCTGATCTTATAACAAGAGTGAAATACATCTCTAAATTTTTGATAATTTATGAGATCTTTAAATTTAGACAACACTGAGGAAAATGATTACTTATTACTGGAATTGTCAAAGTCTAACTTCAAATCGAAAGGCTAGAGGTTTTTTGAATTTAAAATATACGAATATAAATTTAACATTAAATCAAAATGAGTAAAGTTGGAATAACTTTAGATATTTGGATCCAAAGTTTAGACATGACAATCCCCCAACTTCAACTTGTGCACTTGTCCCTTTCATGGAGGGCCAAGTTCTCATGATGGATTGGGCTCTTTCTTTGGTGGGCTTTATAAGAAGCCCATACAATTATTTTCTATTTTGACTACATTCCTTGTGCAACCTGTTTTCCTACTGTTTTGTTATGTAAGATGTTCAAGGTCTTTTAATGTAATTCCAAACTAGTGAAATATCGGTATCATACTGTACAATTTTTAGTGTTGTAGACTACAGATTTAACTTGTTAAGTTCCCCAAACTACTCGGGCAATGAAGTCAAATATTGCATAGGCTATATATTTTTTATATTTTAAACTTTTAAATTTACTCTTAATTACATCATCTTACAGCTAAGTTAAGGGGTGTTTTTAACACTTGTGATAGTTCGGAGGTGTATTTTAGTTTAGTTAGTCAAGTAGAGAGGTGTTTTCAAGATTGTCAATAGTTCGAGGAGGAAACTAATAACTTGCGTAAGTTCAGGGGTATTTTTAATAGTTTTCTCTTTTAAATTTACTGTTAATTACATGATCTTATAACTATAAAAATAGCATGACATGTTTAAAAACACAAGTTCAAACATTTCATTAGACATGTGCCAAAAGTAACCCATCTTTTAAAAGATTAGTTTTTCGATCAAACACCATCATATAAGCTTATTTGAAAGAACTACAATTCAGACGTCAATAGCCAAAATATCACACTTTCGAGCTAATATGGCGAAGCTTAGAGCTATCCGAAGAAGAAAAAAGAGTACAATAATTAGTGTAACAAAGCAATCGAGTATCGACACTCTAATAGTTAATTGGAAAGAGAGGTCGTAATGAGTTTATAAATTAATGTTTTGAATTAGACTAAAAAATAACATACAGTATTTCTTGATCACAACTCTATATTAATTAATTCTCTTTTGATTTCGAATGAATATCATATAATGACTTCCTTCCAATTCTTACCAACTACTTACAAATTGAATAGAAAAAAATGATTTTTTTAAAATCTCATTTACATAAAAATAAAAATAAAAATCACTAGTTAAAAGTACATGAAACTAATTTATACAAAGTTACAAAATCAATTCTTTCGAAAATAAGAAGGGCAAGAAATATCTTTTAGAATTACAAATCAAGTTATAAATATTCGAGCAGAGAGGTCATTCAATAGGATCATTACACAATATACACTGATGCTCATCAATACTCACGCCGTTTAGGAAAAAGATCTAAATATGTAATTCAACTTAGTAAAATGGTCATTATAATATTAGTCCAAGTATGTCTTTATTTACTAATAACAAAAGCTTTTCAATACAAGAGCATTTTTCACGAGAGAAAAGGAACAAATTTGCTTCTAAACTATATGAAATGACCAAGTTTGCCACTATTTCATTTTCGATATAAATACCTACTTAATTTTGTCATTTGAAATAGGATTTTTTGTCTATGCTAATATTTGAATCACGGTGTTCCATATATCGTTAGGCAATATCTTTGAATGCATTTGTCATGGTGAATAGATGTATTAAGATTTTTTTTTTCTTAAAAAAAATAGAAATAAGAAAATTAAAAATCTTAATATTTTCCATAGTAGCAAATCCAAAGTTTTTGTTTCATTGACAACCGCAATTTCCAACGGTCTAAATCCTTATCCTAAAACCTCATCCGATTGCTCCTTCCCTCCACCTCTCATTCCCTCTTTCTCCCTTCACCCCACACCACCAAACACCAAGATTTCTACCATTGTGATAAGAGATCAAAAATACCATCAAACAAAAGCCAATCTTTATCTCCCACTCCTCCTCTTTGGCTGGCTTCTTTGCTCCTCCATAGCAGCCACATTCTTTTCTTCTTTTGCATTGCAGAGCTAAAAGAAAAAACATGTCTTGCTCAAATGTGACAATGTTGGTCTCCTCAAAACCATCTCTTTCTGACTCCTCTGCACTGTCTTTCCGCTCTGCTGTCAGCACTTTTCAGCTTCCTAACCACAACTCATCAGGCACTTCAAACCCTTCAAGATCATCATCAGTCATCCCTGTTCGCTGTAGTCTCCGTGATCTGCGTGATCGAATTGATTCTGTCAAGAACACCCAGAAGATTACTGAGGCTATGAAGCTTGTGGCTGCTGCTAAAGTCAGAAGAGCTCAAGAAGCTGTTGTGGGTGCTAGGCCTTTCTCTGAGACTTTAGTTGAGGTACTTTACAACATCAATGAGCAGCTTCAAACAGATGACATTGATGTTCCACTCACCAAAGTAAGACCTGTCAAGAAAGTGGCTTTGGTTGTTGTCACCGGTGACCGTGGTCTTTGTGGTGGTTTTAACAACTATATCATCAAAAAAGCTGAGTCCAGGATTAGAGATTTGAAAGCTCTTGGAATTGATTACACTGTTATCAGTGTTGGCAAAAAGGGTAATTCTTATTTCCTCCGCAGGCCTTACATTCCTGTAGATAAGTTTCTTGAAGGAAGCAATCTGCCCACTGCTAAAGATGCTCAGGCCATTGCTGATGATGTTTTCTCACTTTTCGTGAGTGAAGAGGTTGACAAAGTTGAACTTTTGTACACAAAGTTTGTGTCTTTAGTGAAATCTGAGCCAGTCATTCACACCCTGCTTCCGTTGTCACCAAAAGGAGAGATTTGTGACATCAATGGGAACTGTGTTGATGCAGCTGAAGATGAGTTCTTTAGGTTGACAACAAAGGAAGGGAAATTGACAGTGGAAAGAGATGTCATGAGGACTAAGACAGATGATTTTTCAGCAATCTTGCAATTCGAGCAGGACCCAGTTCAGATACTTGATGCCTTGCTGCCACTTTACTTGAACAGTCAAATCCTGAGGTCATTGCAGGAGTCATTAGCCAGTGAGCTTGCTTCTAGGATGAGTGCCATGAGCAGTGCAACAGATAATGCATCTGAATTGAAAAAGAATCTATCTAGAGTGTACAACAGACAGCGTCAGGCAAAGATTACAGGAGAAATATTGGAGATTGTTGCTGGAGCAGATGCCTTGGCTTAAGCATACCCCCTGCTTTTGTGCTTCTCTGTAGGTACAATAATGAAGTCTAGACAATTTTTACCTTCTGCTTCTCAAACCTCGTACAAACTTTGTGCACAAAGGAGAACCACATTATATTTTGTACACAAGGCCAGACCAAATCTATATTTGTATGCCAAATTTTTTCTGCTATATTTGTAAAACATGAATTACTGAAAATCTGAAATTTCAATTCCTCGTATAGCTTTCTACTTGATAGTATCAAACGGTATAGACCACTCATGTCATAGTATGGTGTATAGATAAAACATGGATGCACCACAAATCTAACAGAATAGACTGATTTCATCAATCAGTTACACTTTTAGAATGTATCATAAGTTCTCATGGATTTTCCTCCTCTAAGTCTTGATGATAAAACTGTGCAGCACTGTAAGCTGATCTATTATGAGATTCAATAGGACAATGAAGATACATTGTGAACTTCATCTTTGACTAAGGTCTCTTCCATCTATTGGTGGATGACCTAGAACATTTTTTTGATAAAGGTTGAATCAAGCAAGAGTGATTTCTCTCCCATTCAAACATATTAGATGTTTCTCTCCCATTTAAAAAGGTCAATCACTGTTCTAGTAAAGCTCAACTTTTGATCCTTCTTCCAAGCTTCGCACTTCAATTGGTAAGCAAGTGATTTCTTGTGTTGATAATTGTATGAGGGTTATTCTCTGATAACTAAATCTGGAAAGGTGATTACTAAGAAAATAAAAGTTGGGAGAGCAGGTGGCTGACTCTAATGTATTTGTTGATGCTACTACATCATATTAATACCTATATGGATCAACAGAATGTGACAGATGCCAAAAACAGAGTAATAACTACCTGGAAATATGAGAGTGTTGCTTGACATTCACCACCGTGGAAAATAAATTTAATGATTTTCTAATTAGATTTGTATCTGTGTAGAACAAAAGGAGATGAAGTCTAACTTCATTAAGATACCACATCTCAAAATTTGCAGAAAAGAAGCAACAATTATAGAAGCCAAAGTTATGAAGTTAAGATATAGTATTGATTAAATGTGAAAATTCAAACACTGAAAGAAACCATGTAATTCTTTCCTCACAAGGTACTCATGAAATTGCATTTAATGCCAGGGGCAATGAAACCTGCCCTGCCATATCACTCCTGCACACACAAGGAGTATAAGGAAACCTGACCTGCCATGTCATGCCCACATGCACACAAGGAGTATAAGGAAACCTGACCTGCCATGTCATGCCCACATGCACACAAGGAGTATAAGGAAATCATTATGCATTACTTCAGTATCAAAGTTTCTTATTTAGTGATAAATAACTTCAAACA
>JBCEWC010016027.1:0-13362 GCA_038996855.1 Solanum aculeatissimum | reverse complement strand
GTATGTTGGATATTTGGCTATGTAATATGATGTTATTTCCACTTGATTTATGATTATGTTCTCATGTTATGATAATGGCTTATGTTCCCATGTTCTTATAATGACTTGAATGTTGAGCATGATATGTGACTATGTGTTATGTTCAAGCATGCTTATCCCTTTCCCGTATTGACCCCATAGCTTGAGTCCCAAGTCCCTAAATCCCTAGAGCTTATGTTCTCCATGCTTTAGTTTCCGTATTTCCGAACCGATGATGAGTGTAATGATTTTATGATGGCTTGATCGAGGGTGTTTGGGTCCTCTTTCGCCATTTCACATCTAGGCCCCCTATGCAGGTCATGACACCATCCTACTAATTTGATAACTATTTGGAAAAAGATGTAGCTACTCCATACCGAGATGAGAGCAGTTGCATTAGCACCACTCATGCTTCCTACGCTCGATACTACTACTTAGGCATTTGTTGATTAACTTGCTGCTGAGGAGACATCACTCCGTCCCCTTGGGAAGTGGCCTCATCTTGCGAATGATGATCTATATATTGTGAGACAAAAGGAAGAGTCGATAGAGATGGAGCAATTCGAGGCTACTAGACAAGGCTCCACTATAGATGAGAGGGCCTAACAGGCAGGTAGGCTTGAGAGGATGAGAGGTGTTGGACCCTCCAGACATGGTGCCAATATTGAGAAGACCACCAGGCAGGTTGATGGTGATCAAACACATCTAGAGACTCGTTCCTAGGCACCCAAGTATGTTTTTTACCTTTATGCTTTACTTTATCTATATTTTGTTGTATTAAGGACAACGCAAATCTTTTTCGATGGGTTTTGGGTAGTTATAGGCCTCAACAAATTCTGAGTAACCATGGCCTATAATTATCCTAATTTTTTAGTCTGTGGGGTTTCCTTGTCTGTAGATTAATTGATTAGGAAAGGATCTTAGGCCGTTGTTTATATCAATCCACTTAGGCTAAATAGACTAACCAAATGCATCATGTATCCTTTGCTCCTAACGTTTGAGCCTTACATGTACCCTTTCTTTGTTAATAACTAACTAACCGAACCTTTTTATCTATGAAATCTTGAATTTGGCCCTAGTCCTTCCGTGAATATTATGTACCTCGACTCAAGAAAAAAGTCTAAGTTGAGGGTGACTACCAAAAAGTGGTCTTGGATCAAAGGTTGGATATTGTGCACCTCAACACAGGCCAAAAGCCTAAGTTGTGGGTGGTTGTTGCAAAGAAGTGACACCAAATGAGAATGGAAGCATAGGAATACAATGAAAAGAGGAATAATGTATAATGGGTGTGAAAAAAAGAATAAGATGCCCAAAATTTGAGCTGAAAAGAAGAAGAATTATTAGAATAAGGCACCCAAAGGCGCGAAGAGTAAGAAAAAAAAGGATCAATGTGTCAAAAATAGCAGTATTGGTAGGGAAAAAGTATGAAATGATGTAGTGTCAAAGAGGGACATCAGTTACTATGTTCCAAAAATGTCATACCAAAGCCCTCTAAACTTATGTTACAGGGTAATAAAGTCCTAAAGTGATTGTAGTCTGAGTCATTGAAAGTCTTGGGCATGAGTATAAAGGCAAGCCTATGGTAGTGTGCACCATATCTAAATATCTGTTATGAGCATGAGCATTATTTTTAGTCCTAAGAATTGAGTTTGAACATATCATCTTGACTGAGATATGGGACTTCTTTTTGTGAGGGCACTTGAATTGCATTATTGATTTTAGACTATTTTAGTAAGTGTCTGTTTATTTACCTTGTCTTATCTGTCACAGTTGCACTGTCATTTCTTGATTTACATGAGCTTGTTTGATTACTGTTTGATATGTGCACTGATGAGTTTGATTGGGTATCTATGATTGATTTAGAGATGATGTATGCCATAAGATTAAGGTATGTATTTTACTATATCGTTTATGTAGATTGAGTCCGTCGCTTGAGGACAAGCAACAATTTTAAGTTGAGGGTGTTGATGTGCTGCAAAAATATAGCACTTTTGATGTTTTAAACTTAGGATTTTGTGTGTTCTTAAAGCGATGTGATTTTGCAGGATTGCAGGATTATAGGATTCAGGATTATTTTGCACAAAGTTCAGCAAAAATACAAGTTTTTGGTGATTTATGGAGCAATCTACGGGGCGTGGTTTATTCCACGAGCCATAGGATTATTCGTGGGTTAGATCCAGGGAAAGGTCGATCTTCAGATATGAAAAGTATGAGTTGTCAGACAAGCCATAGAATGCTTCACTGTTTGTATATGAGTTCATAGGTTAAAGATTAGAAAATATGTTAGAGGCTAAAGTGTTATCAGACGAGGTCACTTATGAGTCATAAGTTGGATGACGGGTCATGGATAAAATCGTGCTTGGAGGATCAAAGTTTCAAAGATTTTCAGAAGAGGTAGCAGATAAAACCCTGTACGGGTCGTAAGTCAGAAGATATCCCATAGAAAGGTCTCGTAGGTTGAAGATACTTTTTGGGAAATGCAGAGTATGAAGACAGGTACGGGTCGTGATTCTACTTACGACCCGTAACCTTGTCTATTTGAGTCACCGAATCTAGTTTTCCTATTCCATTTTAGATTTATATTTTACTTATTATAAATAGGTTTTTTTAAAGAAAAGGATGACAGATACAACAACAGAACACTACTTGTGGTTGTTTTTTCTATTATATTCTATCTATAACACCGTGATTTCTTGTGAAGAATTTGAATTTCTTGTTCTTCAATTCATCATAGTAAGTGATTAATCATGCTTTTCATAACGTAATTTCTTCATCTACAATGAGTATGCATAGCTAAATCTACAACTAGGGTTGTGGGAACCATGAAGAACTAACAAAGTATAATTTGGATAATCCATACTTCTTGGAAAGTTTGCATGTATGCATTAACTATTCCCTTTGTTATGAATGTTTTTTAATGGTGACCAATTTTAGAACTCGCCTAATTCTTACTTACTAGATCAAGGGGGTAATGAATTAGAAAAGGGGGTAATTAAAAGGATTCAATGTGAACCCTCTCACCTAATCTACCTGAACTGGTCACGGGATAGTTGTACTGGAACAAAAGGTAAGGGTTAGTATTGTCACACTGTGGAGATAGATCAAATCACGTAGTGAAATTTCCCTCTCGCCTGGATCAAAGGATTAGGTAAACATAACTTACAAGTTCTGCATACTATACACTGAATTAGAAATTCATGTGGAACACAATACCCTAGTTACTTATCTCACTGATTTCACAACACATTTACTTAATTAATTCTTGTATTGTAAGTTTACTTATTGCAATTTTACAAACCACCACCACCCCTCAGGAAATAAATAGATTAATTCGTTCAACTTACTCATAGTTACTCCAGGTCTAGACCATATTCCCTGTGGGATTCGCCCTAACCTTTGTTAGGTATTGTATTTTGGCAGTGACTTGTTATCCTCAATTTGGAGGTGTAATTTGGGCAACATCATCATGTAGAACTAATATGTTATTTTTTTATTGTAGTTTTTGTTGTCTAGGTTGATAGGGTAATTGGTTGACCTATTGAGGATCTCTTGGAACAGATATATTGATTATTTGTCATATATTTACTATTTGCAGTACTTCTGCTTACTAGGGATTGATAGAATTATTGTCTGACATACTAAGCATACATGTGACTATTGTATTCATTGTCTATTGCATTTATACCTGTTTGTTGTCATTGTTGGTCCTTATTCTAGGCTTAGGCTAGGGATGCCCTAGACCTACGCTAGTCAAAATTGATAGACATCTATATTTATGTCTGGTGTGACTTGCGAGGCGTAGATCCTTGTAGACTGAACTAGTAGACCAAAGTCTATAGTGTTGAGCCTCAGATAGGTTGTAAGGTGTCAGGATCCTGATTACTATCTTTGTTGGATAGAATTTAGTATTGTTCCCACGAAACATCAGTTTTTGCTCGGATATAAGGGGACTAACAGCACCACCCTAACACTTAGAGTGAAGTCTCTCATGGCTTAGGACTGAGATTTTCCTACATATGATTATGTTTTCTTCCACAAGGATAGTATGTAAATAAGAAAGTGTTACTCTCTTAATACCCCCGAGTTAAAGGCTATACAATTGAAGCCTATACATGTGTAGACTGTTAGGTTGAATTCCCTACATTCACCACTAAAGTCGACATTGATGGAGGGAATTTTGGACTAGTCCAGGCCTACGTGCAAAGGTAGACCACTGGCCATACCTGACCTTTTTTAGGTTAAAGTTCAAGTTGTTCGAGTTAAAGTCATGGTTATTCGGTTGAAGTCCAAGTTTTTCAGTTCAAGTCTAGATCAGGGTATAAAGAGTAGGTTAAAGTCTTAGTTAGGGGTTCTGTCAAAAATGTGGTTGTGTGTACATAATTGGTTAACGAGCTCCATCCAGACTTTAACACCCAAACCTTATACTTGTTCACTCTATTATTGTGTGGGTGTACCTTCTAGGTTTATGGAGGCCCATTGGCGTACAAGCATAGACAGTAGGGCCTAACACCTATGTACATCACTACACAGCCATCCAGTCCTTGGTTACTTCCATATTTGCCAGCATATGTACTAGATTCTTGTGATTAGACACTCAGAGTTGTATTAGATGTATCACTACTTTATTTACTGTTCTTACTTAATCGACCAAAGATGCCTACTAGGGACCATATTCTTAGTGGTTACCCCTTCTTTCTACATTTGTTTCATGGTGCAGGTCCTAGCATGAGCCAGTAGTATTTACGTTTCCCATGATAGCTATCTATTTAAAGACTAGTGGTGATCATTGGACATCCAAGGATCCTTCAACTCTCTTTTTGTACCAGTGGCTATCTTTTGTGACTCAAGACTTCCCTTGTATATTATTTTTGGTTTTATGTATGTATATAAAGATGTATTATGGTTAGTGTATTGTATCGTGTCTATAGTAATTTTGTTCAAGTGACTTCCAGGTCCTGGGAGGGGTGTTTTGTTGTGGTTATGTTTGTATATATCTAGTACCATCTTGATCTTATGTTAACTATTTGTTAAATTATTCTTATGCCCATTACTAGTTATTCTAGGTCAAGGTTAGGCTTGCCTATTAAGGGTAAGGTAGGCGACATCATGACTTGTATAGTCGAATTATCATAAGTTTGTATCAGAGCCCTTGGTTTATTGGTCTCACCTATATAGAACTATCATTTAGTAGAGTTTTGTGGATGGGTGCAAAGACGTTTGTGACGTATCTTCAGGAAGCTATAAGATGTATTACGAAAATCCTGGATTTTGTTTCCCTATTGTGTGTGCTGACTTGAATGATATCTAAACTTTATTTCTTAGAATTCACTCTTTCTTATATGGATAGCCTGAGGTTGCCGGTGGACATGCTTGGAGCATTATCCATTTGACCAAAGCTGGACCAAATAGTTCCTAGGCTGGAGGTAGGTCAATTGTTCCTCAGTAGGGTTCGTCATCTATTTTAGATTACCTAGTCAAGATTCTAGAATAGGTTAGATATACCCTCACCTTCTTCTCGACAAATTCAAATTTAAGCCAGGGTTTCGTCAGAGGATTGACCTTACCACTTTGTTTGGTATCAGAGCACTTAGTAGCAACTAGACCTACCTTTTCTTAGGTTATGAGTCATGTAAGGTCTATAAAGCGAGTGTGCCTTGATATATTTGGGGGTTATCGGTTCAGTAATGATTCTTTCCCTCCCAAATCATGAAATTAGAGGAGAATTTAATAGACCCGTAAGAGAATTCTAAGATCGACATAGAAATGTAGAGAGTTCACGTAGTAAATCCCAAAGTTCATAGAATACATATCAATTCATGTCAAAATAGACTATATATTATAAATTATATCATGATTCATATGAATAAATATAAATTTGGAAGGCCCATGGAATATACATACTTAAAATTGAAGATAAATTGAGAAATTAAAGGGGCTCCATGGAAGGAAAGATTCCATGGATGAATACCCACATAACTTGGTGAAGACTCAATGAAATTAGGGAGGAATTAACCTAGAAACTTAAAAAAAAAAATTTGAATCTTCAACGCAAATTAACTTACAGAAGAGGAGAACCCTGAGAGAACTTTTAGAGAGATGAATTGTAATTTGAAATTTGGGTTAGAATGAATGACTTTGGATGGATTAGGGTAGTTAACAAACTTGTGTTTACACTTAAATATTATTCAAATTCATTGAAACTTGCATAGGCAAATGACCCAAATACCCCTCATTAAACTATGCAAAAATCCACCTGGGTGAACTCTTAGATGGGACCTACCATGACTTGTTTTGTGCCCCTGATAAGTGGTGAATTTATACTCATTTATAGGTCTTTTTCTTATGATTTTGTATTATTAATCTAATGAATTGAGGCTAATTATTATTTGAATAGTGTACATTTCAGGTACTTGACTTTATATGAAGTTTTGCTAGAAAGGATGACGTTTGTAGCTGATTTGGAGCAAAGAGAACCTTAAAAGGAAGGAATTGCACCTGGCACACTTTTGTGCTCCACGAATGTGGTCCTCAGACCTGTGAACACGAAGCACTAGATTGTTGAGGAGTGTGAACGTGCTCTGACCAAGCACATACGCAGAGTACCAGTAGGACACTCTCTGCGAACGCAAAGAGTAAAGGTGCGAACGCATAGGTTTAAGTAATATTTACCTCCACGAATGTAGAGACTTAGTGTCATAAATGCCTAGACAGTTTTGGGATTTCACCATTTTGATTCCAAATTCATAACACACACAGTCTACACCCATCATTCATCAATATCTGAAGAGAATTAAAGATTGTTCATCATCCATTGAAGAGAGAACACATCTTAGGATAGATTTCTAGATTTGGATAAGGATTTAAGGGAAAGTTTTCTACAATTTCTTATGGGGGGTTGAAGTGTGTGAGCTTCCAATTGTAAAATCTCTCGCTCACTCTTACTTTTCATGCTTTGTATTTCATAAATTATAGATATAATTAAATTTGGATTTGGATTTGAAAGTGGGTATTGATTTAAACTCTTACTTTTACACTTAGTTGATTATATTCTTGAAAATAAAGTGGGTTTGTCCCTTAGTTACTTTAATTGAGCTTAATTGATTTATGGGTTCATGATTACCTTTATGTTTAATTGTTGATACAAGATCGCAAACATGAATCTTGCTTAGATCTTCAGTTATTTCATGAGAATGAGTAATTAAAGTGGAGGGTACATGTGATAGTCATGAGTTTTCTCTAATTTATTAAGGTCCTAAGTAGGATTTAATCGACTAAGGTTCTAGAACGGTTTGTTATTCAATTGCATAGAGCCCAATGTGTTCTAGCATGATTTATCATATGAAGCTTTAGCAAATTCATGTGAAATGCTACTCTCGTCCAATTGGAGTTTGTAATTACTATCATTCTAGCCTACCCATAGGTATTATATGATTCTATGTGTAATAGATCATTTGAGTTTTAATTGATTTCCAACTTCCCCCTATACTTTGCTCCGTTGCTTGACCTATCCTTGCCCCGGTTCCCTTAGTTGTAGTTAATAGTTAAAAATAATTTTATTGATAATTATTTTGTTTGAACTTTGAATTGGAACTAGTATCTTATAGTCCTTAGTCATTTTAATTTCCTTCACATTGTTCCTTGTGGGATTCGACTCTGACTCTTAGTTGGGTTAATGTTAATGATGATTGTCATACTTCTTATTAGTTTTGAGGTATGATTTGAGCTTTATAAAAAATAGTGTCATTATCGGGGAACAATTGGCATATTGAGTTCATTTAGGACTTGTAGTTTACTAGTTATGGTTAAATTTGTGAATATTTGTTTATGTGTTCTTTTTGTGTTTTTGTTACATGGCCACTTGTGATGAAATATTTCTTGATGGTTGTGAACCCTATGTCGATGACCCTTATCCCCAATGTGGAGGACTTCAGGTTGAGCAAGCTTGTGTTGAGGACATGAATGAAAAAATGGGTGTTGTGAGTCAAGGGTGGCTCATGGACTTGTCTCAAAGACTTGTTAATGGTGTGGTGTTAAAAGACCAATTTCTCAATATGAGGGATGAATTCCAACATATGTTTATTACTCGATGTCATGGGATGGGTCAATTTGAGCTTGGAATTACAACTTTGGGGGTCAATATGAGAAGGAGCATGATAGAGTGTAAGGCTCCACAACAAATGGCCAAGAGTCATGAGTTGGAGTCTCAAGAAGAAAGGGTGGTGCTTAATATGGAAGAAATCTTGGGTGAGTACATGCCACCTAAGCCAATAATCATCCATAAGGCCAAGATCAAGGAAATGATACTAAACTTGCAAGAAAAAGCCAAGATAATCATTTACAGTGACTTTAGTTCATTAGTAAGTGAGGATGTCGTTTGCTTGAAATCCAAAAATTTTAAAGTTCAATGTGTAAGAGTCCTCTTGATGCTCTCGCTCATGCCCAACGTGCCAAAAAAAAAGGATGTGAAATTGGGTAAGAAGTTTAAATCCTCAAAATGGAGAGATCAAATAAAATTTATTATGGTCTCCACTTGTCCCCACGAGTTTATGCAAGAAATTGATTTAAAGTTGGGGAGAAGATTCATTGCCTCAAAGTGAAAACACAAAAAGGTGATGTATCTGGTGTCGTGCCACGATATTAAATACAGTGCTTGAAGGGAGGCAACCCATCATTTTTCAAACTTTTTGATTCTTAGTTTAATTTTGTATTTATGATTTTTAGCTTAGATTTTGATATTTAATTTTAGATTTTTTGTTAATCCACACAATTTTTCAAGTCTTTAGTAGTGGTTTGCACAGGTTTGTAGGCACAAAGTTGATTGGAGTTTAAGTTTGAAGTGAAAAGACCTTCAAAAATACATTTGGGATGGTTTTGTGTCATTTTGACAACTTTTAAAGCCCCAGGCGTCGCCCAACCAAAAGGGAAGATCGTCGAATTGGGTTGAGCATCGCAAAAATTACAGAACGTTGACTGTAACAACCTGAAAATTTTTTAACTTCGTAATGGTTGGTCAAGGTTAGTGTTAAACTGGTCGTGGTTGAATTTTGATGGCCATGGGTTGTATTTAAGTGGTCGGATTCAAAAAGGATCGTTTGGTGAAGTTGTAAGGCCGGTTGGGCAGTGGACTTTGAAAAGTCATACCTTTTGGTACGGGATGAACTGTGTGGGATATTATATATCATATCGAATCGATTTGAGTTATCTTCGCAACGCAACTAGTTTCACTCAATTCGAAATTCGGATGTGAAAGTTATGGCCCTTGCAGTGAGACTGCCTATAATTGGAAGTACGTTGGGAAAAGGTTCTGGAATGGGGTCTAAGGGTGGGACCACGGACCGTTTTGTGGTCCACGGCCCATGGTGGTGTTCATGGGTTGGTCTAGTGTGCTCCTAGGGGTTGGGGGCTAAGCCAAGGACCAAGTGTGGTCCTACGGACCACTTCATGGTCCGTGTGACCCTTCACGGTCCGTGAGGGGTCCCCATGAAGTGATCCAGAGAGTTGGCCAAAGTTTAGGGCTGGACTCTATACCAAGTGATGCTTCATGGACTAGTACACGGTTCGTGAGGCCCCTCATGAAGTGATCCAAAAAGTCCCCCGAGAGTTCAAGCCGAAGTCAAGACCAAGGGAAGTCTCACAGATAGGTTCACGATTTGTGAACCTATAGACGGCCACTGTAGGCCTTCCGTGAGACACTATTTTCAGTGATCTAGTCTATTTCATTAATGGTTAATTCATAATTTAATTAGATCCTATGCCCCTTTTAGGCTTTCTAACGTCTCCAAACTCCCCTAAATCAAACCCTAATCCCCTCTAATTCATTCTATCACTCTCCAATTCACTCCAAAAATCTCTCAATTCTCTTGACCTCCATTGATGAAAGCTTGAAAAAATTTGGGGAAAATCATCCTTGTTGTGAAATCATTCAATTATCTTGGCTAATATCAAGGTATGTGGGTTTGATTCATTAATTCCCTTTCATCCATGAAGACCCAAGAACCCTCCTCTTTAAATTATGATTTTAAGTTTTCTTTAATGTTGGGTTCTTTAAATTTTGAAGTATTTAAATGAATTGAGTTGTCGGCTATAGAAATTAGGTGATTTAATGATGATTTAAGTTTGAATTTTCTGAAATGCATGAAAATTCTTGAAGGATCAATGTGCATGTCCCTTTAATGGTTTAATATGCATGGGTGAATTGCATTATGTTTTGAATTGGGATTTTATCATGAATTATGTTAAATTACCTATTGATTTATGATTTAAAGTTTGAATCCTCCATTATTCATGCACTTGATTCCTCATTCATGGCATAAGCATTGAAGCATGATTATGATGAAGTTCTTGTTAAGGGCATGGCCCTCATGTTATGATATGATATATTAAGGTTTGTGATCACATAGTCTCTTGATATGGCTCCTTGAGCAACATGGGTGCTTACACCAATATGATATGACAAGTTATGACAAGCATGGAGCTACTCTTATGCATAAAGTTTGACATGAAAGTATGTTTAGCTTTTTAGCCCAATGAAGCATGATTATGAAATGTGTTTGACTTTTGTTAAGTATGCATAAGAGTAACGAAAGTGATTTTGCTTTTAAGCCCAAGTATGCATGATTTGATGTTCAAGTTTCAAGTTTCCATTTTAAAAGCATGTATATGTATACGTATTCTTGTGGGATGATGACTTAGTACCGAGAAGGATTGGAGTAGTAAGTGGGATATCCCCAAGGGTCCAACTCCTTTCCCGAAACTATGTGCTAACATAGGTTGCTACCGAAATGGGAGGCATGTAAGGTATGCTTTGATATGATATGATAATATATGCTATGTTATGTAAATCCTTCTGAAATGATCGGGTCATAAGAAAGGTGTCCATCACACCGAAATAGGAGGCCCGTAAGGTGTGGTATAGATTACCTTTGGCAAGTAATCTTCTCCGATCTGATGTGAGACCTCATCGGGCAAGTTCATGTTGTAGCTCACATGAGTTTGGATGTCGTTTGCGGTTCCATCTCCTCTATGCTATAATTATTATGGCATTTCATACATCATGATCATCATGGCATATTGATATATTATCCTTTCTCATATTCTCTTCTATGTATGTGCCCTTGTCAAGTATGTTGTTCTAGGTTCATGTGCACACGCATTTGCATGCCCGTATACTTAGTGCTTTAATGTGCAAACTCATACTCTTGTCTACATGTTCTAACCATGTAAGGACCGGCAACGACCTCTATCTACCGTTGAACGACGAGTGATCTTCTTAAATCTAATTGCTTATGGTGAGCCTTTTGTTCAAGGGCAATATCTACTTTCCTCTTCCTTGTATTATTTTACTTTCTTTCTTTATGACTTGAGGGTAAGCCCGGATTATGTCAAGGCCCCGCTCTATCTTATGTAGAGGCTATGTTGGTCAAGTTAGACTCTTGCACGTTGTATTATGCTCATTTGGGATGTTATGACTATTGGGATATATTTATGGAAATGACATTCCGATTATGCTTATGATTATGTTTATGGGCTTGTGAATGTTGGGAATATGCTTATGTGGAAAGTCCCCTAACCCGGTATGCCCCATAGCTTGAGTCCTACTTACCCGCCCCTTAGAAATACTTGTTATGTGCTATGTGATTCATGCTCATCCCATTCCCGGCAACATCCCCATAGCTTGAGTCCAAAGCCCCGTTTCCCCTAGAATTATATGTTATGTGTTTATCTTTCCGCGCTTCCGAACCGATGATGTGAGTGATGATGCTACGATGGCTTGATCAAGGACTTTTGAGTTCTCCTTTTTCATGTCACATCTAGGCCCCACTTTCGGGTCATGACATTGACCCAAGTCTAGCATATTATTGTTTTTTTGTAAATATGAACGTGGTCCACAAATGTTGAAGTCAATGAAAATGACACTCCACGAACATGCCTCTATTCATGTGAACACAAACAGTTGGGATTAAAAATTGGGCGCGGACGCGGAGCATTGATGGATGTCGGAAATGAAAATACAAGTCTTCTTAGACTTGTCTCCTTTTTAGAACAAAATACACGACTTGTGAGGTATATTGGTGCCCAAAATATTTGCAATTCAAAACTTTGCAAAAGACATCCAAGCCTCTCTGTTCTTCATCCCTGTTAACTCTAAAATTTCAAGGTATGTCTACTAAAGTTTCTCTCCATTTTTGTTTCATTAGTCATAAATATTGTGCAACTAGGAAATCGTTGGTTTGGTGATGATAATCATGTTCCATTATTCTTTCCATGATATTGAAATTGTATAGTTTGTTAGGTCTCCTCTATTTTTAGATTCCTTTGCATCAAATTTTTGAACTTTTTGTAATAACCCAAAAATTTTCAAAATCTACAAATGGTTGGCATTCTATGATGTACTACAATCCATGGTTGATTTTTGGTGGCCACGGGTTGAGTTTAAGTGGCCGAATACAAAATGGGCTAGAAAGTGGCCTAGAGGGACAGTTTGAATAGTCAACTTCAAATATTCATAACTTTTGATGTGGGATGAAACATATGAGCTACCATATATCATATTGAAGCTCTTTGATTTAGCTTTGAAACACAAGTAGTTTTACTTAATTTGGATATCGGATGAGGGAGATATGGCCAAAACAGTGAGACTGTCTAAATTTTAGAAGCCATTGGGGATAGGCTCAGAAAAATGGCCAACGACATTTGCAAGGACCGTTAAACATTGAACGGTCTATCTAGTGTCTCGTTTGATGTCACAGTGAGCTTGGGGTGGCATGGAACCACCCCTAAGCCAAGTGTAGTTCAACGGTTCCTCAAACGGACCGTTTGAGTTTTGACGGGCCGTTTGCTGCCTCGTTGAGTGAGGAAGTGGCTAGGCCATGGCTTGGATGAGGTTTTTGAGTTTAAGGTAGGTCATACGGTGCATTTCACGGGCTGTCTCACCTTAGACGGTCTGTTTGGTTGTTTGTGAAGTTCAACAGAAAGTCCTCCAAGAGTTCGTGGAAAGATTTGGCTAAGTGCATCAAAACGGTCACTTGAACGGACCATGTGACCATTTGACGGCACTGTAGAAGCCGTTTGGGTGTTGTGTTCAGTAAAAAGTTCTGGTTTATTAATGGTATTTTTGTGATTTAACCTTTCCCTAAGCCCCCTTTTGGTCCCTTAAGGTATCCTAAACCCCCAAATCATCCCCCAAATCCTATTTCATCCATTCAAACTCTCCTACACTCTCTCTTAAGATCCTAAGACTCTTTTGACCTCCATTGAATCTAGCTTATAGAATTTGGGGAAGAAGACTTGATTAGGCTTGATCTTGTTAGTTGTTTGCTTGGATTAAGGTATGTGGGACTTGAT
>JBCEWC010016026.1:0-13362 GCA_038996855.1 Solanum aculeatissimum | reverse complement strand
ATTTCATATAAGAGAAATTTGATGGTGTGGACTCTGATGTCGTCTGCATGTTCTGATTATTTCCTACTTGGTTGTAGCGAGATTGCTGCACCCCTTGTTTTGCTATTGATAAGTCCTGATCAGTACTTAGCAACTCTTTTGCATATGGTAATTCTTTATCAGTCAAAGTTCAGATATTTTCTTCCTCCATTAGCAAATTCAACAAAGAGAAATTATATGGCGCGGATACTGATATTCACTGCATGTTCTGATTATAGTTTTGGCTGGATATTGATGGGCTAATAACCTTGGAAGGATGAACTATTATTCTCGGGTTATGATGTCTTGGGCCTACGCTCATTTCCTTCACACTATTACTACCGAAATAATCAGGACTCACTTGGTTCATGTTTTGGAACTTCAAATTTTGGCCACTAGAATGATCATTGCTTGTTCCCATAAATTTGCCCATCTCTTTTGATCTGGAATCCACACTATTCTCACAGATAATGATACCTTTGTTTCCTCTTTGAGCAATAAAATCTGCAAAATCCATAGCGTCGTTGTTCTCTCCATAAACCTCTTTCCCTTTTCGTTTACCATCATAGGTGCTCCCAGAAGATCTCATCGAGCAACAAACTTTAGTAAGTGCTGCTTCTCCCAAGTCCTTGGCAAATTCCAAAATTTCAAGGTTGTTATCTTACTTCCAAACAGTGTATTGGGTTCTGTACATGAAGTTTTTGAACTGTTTTGACATATTGCTTTTGACGAAAAATCCTGCTAAAAATAACAATGTAAAAAGATAAGTACACATCATTCAAAATCATATGTATACATCTCAAATGCAAGGAAAGAGTTTAGTTCAAGAATATTTGCGAGACACAAATTTAACTGCGACTAGTATGAACCGCTTTTAAAATGATACTCGTATATTTTGTCCTCAATATTTAATGCTAATCTCTCGTATGATTTTCATTGAAAGAGCGGATTTCTCATCTCTACATATGTATATATGCATGTTACCGTATGTTAATTGACTAAATCATATTAACTTTATGTTCTCGTTATGGCCCAAGAAGAGAGCCATGTTGTGATGGCATAGACGAATTACTTAAAATTACACATTTGCCCTTAAAGCGGGTTGGTCCTTGACGTTTACCCTTAAAATGAGCTAGTCATTTGCAAAACTTTTCAAATATTACTATACAAAAATATGAAGGACAAATTAAAGATCAACAAAAAATAAGGGAAAAAGTGTTATCAACCGCTTGCATGTCTTTGCTCATAGTTGGAGAAACACAACAAAAGGAAAAACTTGTGGCTTTTGCTATTGTAATCATTCATATGATGTGGATGACATAAAATGAATCAGTGAGGAGCACAGTCCATAGACTTGTTTTTTGTTAAGCATGATTCTTTATGGAATTGAAGTCGTGTATTAAATGTGTGTAGTGCGGGTAAATCAGTAGATAGTCATACTTAATCCATCCCCTCAATGTCAAAATGTCCCCTAACCTAATTACATAATTAGACCAGTCCAACTGACAATTTTTGAGATCTTTGAGGCGATGTATCTACAACATTAATTTTGTTTGAGGAAAAATAATTCCAAGTTAGAATTCAAAACGAATTAAAAAGACTTCCTTTTATGGATTAGAGCTCCCTTTGTTGGTGCGACCTTGAACAGGTCAAAAGTGAGGTTAACTAGACTCATTTTTTGATTCAAGCCAAGTTCTAACATGAGCATGAGAAGTAATAAATGTAGAATTTAGATGACTCATTTTTCAACTCAGGCAAAGTTCTTCAGGAGCATGAACCGACTTCGCGGAGTAACAAATGTAGATTTTAGATGAGGAATTTTAAAATAAAAAATGCAGTCCCTTTAACTTATTTATTTATGACTCAGTAGTCTCAAGTTTAATTTAGGAAAAAAAATAAATTTCTCCCTTTCATGGAAAATCCTTTTTGCTCAGCTTAGTTGATCTTTTATATTTTATAAGAGCATGAGAATCGAGAACTCATTTTCTCATTATGACTTGTGAGAGATTTGAAATCTGAAGTTTGAATCACATACAATCAACAAGGAATTTAAAGAAAAGATACCTGTTGAGTAGAAGAAGCACTTTCTTCAATTCTTTGCGTCCTACTCTTTCAAACATAAACAATTGGCTCCTCTACGTGGTTGTTGACATAGCCAATACAACTGATTAAAAATTTGATATTCCCTTTCAGCTAACCAGACTATGCAAGCCCTCTATACAAATGAAGAAATGGTATTTCTTCCTTCTGTTTTCCAGCTAAACAATGGGAACTCATTTAACTTGATATATGAACAAATTGGTTATAATTAAATCACAACCAACAACAATCCAAAAAGAAGGTGTACTAACCAACAACTGAATAGGAGAAAACTAAAGTTTGCTTGTTAAAAATTCGCATCAACTTATATAAACCAAAAGAAAGCCACTAGATTTAGGTGAAAAGGAGAAATATCGGACAGTAGATTTGTTGTTTCTCCAACAGTATTGACAAAACCGAGACAAATTAATAATGTGATAGATTTTTACATTATCACCTTAGTTTATCCATGGTAAAAGATCATTTAAGGGTATCAAATTACATGTATTTTTAATTTTATGTTGGTAAAGTTCTTTTCTACATCGTCCATTCATAGATATTAAACTCTAACTTAATCATTAAGTAAAGTTGTGATTAAATTAGTTTTATTATGCTCATGTGATTAAATTAAGGTGAGACCACGTATTGATTAATCACTGCTACGTGACAAAATAGTGTCCCATTTATTCTTTCAATAAAAATGACTTATTTTCTATTTTAGTCTATTTTAAATAGAGTGAATTCTTTCCTTTTTTGTAATATGTTAATTACAATTTAATATCTCTATCTATCCATTTAATGAGGCTATTAAGGAATCAGTTATTTATGTTTTTTTTAATTTATTTATGTTTTATTTTTTTAATTCTTTATTTATGGTGTTTTTTTATTACATTAATCTTTTTCTATTTTCTTATTATATTATTTTTTTCTAAATTTTGCGCCAGTTTTTAATGTCATTGATTTTTTTTTGTTTCAAAAGCACAGAGTTTTAATATTTTCTAGATTTATTTTATATTATATTTTATTAATTTTTTATTTATGCGTTGATTTTGTAAGATTGTATTTATTGCAGTATTTTTAATGAAAGATGGCGTATGTGCTATTTTTTGGAATTGATAATTATCATATTACTTCTTTCTTCAATTCTATCTTTTAATCTCTCTTATTCTTTGGAAAAATATTTTTCTCTCTTTAATTTTATCCTTTTTCTTAAAAAATTTATTGAAAAAAGATTTTTTCTTACATTTCTTCTTTAATTCCACTTCATTCTTTTCAATATATCACTTTTTACTTCTTTCTCTTCAATTTTATATATTTATTTAGTTATTAAAAAAATAATATTGATGTCCACTTTTAATCATATTTAATAACTTACACTAAAATATAATCAAATAGCATATTTATTATAAATCATTATACTTAAAATATTATTTTATAATTTTAATTTTAAAATTGGTATATTGAGTAGTGTGTAGTATGATTAATTTTGGTGTACAAATGTTTTTAAACACAATTAATAACTAACATTAAAAAAAAAAAATCACACCAATTAAAAATGATGTGTTGTAAAACTGATCTTTCTTAGTTTTAATTATATGTCTTATACCATAATGTCATCAACTATATAATTAACTAGACCAACATATTTGAAAAAATCACCAGTGTTGAAAAAATTTCACTCGTAAAAAATTTGAATTACAAAGTATTATATCTATGGTGTTGTTTTGCAAACCAATACTAGCATATCAAACAATTGTACTAAAATTCATACACAAAATGTAATTTTACATCATAAAAACATATTAAATGAGATCTTATTTTTTGCAATCTTAATTACTCTGTTGTAATTGGTGTTTGCATCATAAATGACTCCTTCAATCTTGAAATTCATATCATGTAATACATTTCAACGAAAAGTAGAAAATATACTAAACACGAGTTTTACCAATCAAATTCAAAATAGATTCAAGCTTTTTTATGTAAAAAAAACTCACGCACAAAATGATGCATTTATGGTGAAATAATGATGTCATGTTTAATATGATCAATAATATATGACCTACACCAAGATATGTATCATAACCTTACCAACAAACACCAAGTATGTTGTATCGTCAACAAAAATATCATAGCCAACGTCCCCCCCCCCCCCCAAAAAAAAAAAAGAACACACCATAGAAATACAAACTTCAATACACCAAATTAAGTTCTTCTAAGTTTCAATTTTATTAGAAGAACCATAAACTGTACTAAATCACCCATAAAATTCAATTTTTTATAGAAAGGTAACTTGTATTATGAACGAGGAATACTCAAGATGTATTCCAATAGAACTTACAACAAAATGCAGAGAAGAGAAAAACAACAGTTACATCACAAATAATCTAGAATACTAGAAATATCTTCTTCTTCTTGAGGATATTCATGTTTACACCAAAAAAAAGAAAAGGACCAAACAGTTTCTGCAATGAACAACTTTTGTTTTCAAAGCATCTGTGGTTCCTTTTCATCCATACAACCCTCCAAATGCAGGCTAGAACAATCTTTCATCTCTCTATAACACCCCAATTTTTCTTAGCAAAGATTGGATCATCCTTCATATGATATGAGATTGTAATTGATGATTCTTAATTG
Organism: Solanum aculeatissimum; assembly: GCA_038996855.1. Taxonomy (NCBI): domain Eukaryota; kingdom Viridiplantae; phylum Streptophyta; class Magnoliopsida; order Solanales; family Solanaceae; genus Solanum; species Solanum aculeatissimum. The sequence goes on along the minus strand of JBCEWC010016026.1, from coordinate 8,631 downwards.
AGCATAGGTGTTAAAGTCAATTTCTTAGTGTGGGAATAGATTTGGAGATGAGCTAAGGTCACACAAACCCTCTAGTGCGAAGTTAAGTTAAAAAACTTTCTTAGCGATTGAGTTTTGATGTAAGATTTTGTAAAAGTTAGGTGGACCAATGACTTTTAGATTATATATGCATGATAGTATCATTAATTCTTAAGTATTTAAAGCATAATAAATGTGATTTAGAGTCATTAAGGATCTTCTCCATCAAATCAAGTCCAAAGAATTTCTACCGACTAAGTTTTTTTGTATGAGTTGATAGAAGAGTCAACTTCAAACAACCATATCTCCCAAGTATAATGAGTTAGGTGTTCCATAATACATCAAATCAAAGATCTTTGAATTATCTTTCTAACACATCCAATTTCACCTTATTTAGAGTTTGGAGTAAAAAGTTATGCTCATTTGATTGAAAACATGCAGAGTTGTCTGAACGTCCACGACAGCTCCGCGACGCGGAGTGGACGTTGACTCTTCTGAATAAGTTAAATGATGTCATTTTATTATGTTTTGATGGTACTTTTATCCTATAACCTTTGGGGGTTTATTTTAATGTCCAAAAACCCATAGAAGTCAGGTTTTCATAGGTAAAACTCTCTCATTCACTCCTAAACCTAAACACTCAAGAATCATCAAGAAAATTATCAAGTTAGGGTTGGCTTTCAAGATTCATCATCACGTAAGTTATTCTTCATAAATTTCAAGCTTTTCAACCCCTATTTCTTCATCTATTCATGAATCTCAAAGAGAAATCTTAAATCATAATCTAGAGTTTCAAGAAAACGAATTCAAGAAATTCAAGAAAGAATTTCTTGATTCTTTTTTTTTTCAAGAATTAGGATTCTTCATCAAGAAATCTAAAGATTCTAAGTCAAGAATTTAAGAATCAAAGAGAAGTCCTTCAACCAATATTTTTCAAGGTTTTCTGCTCTAAAGGAACTACAAAGAGAATTATTTTTCTCAAGAACAAGCATCAAGGTTCCAAGATCAAAGAATTTCTCCAAGAAAGTCAGTATTCAACAAATTTTAATTGTAATATCAACTTTTCAGGTATGTAAGGCTAAACTAAAATATGGTATTATTCTTTCATGTGCTCCTACCGTGATAGAAAGATTGTGAAAGTATTGAGTCTCTATTCATGTTTCTTTGAAGGTTTTCTTTGAAAGTAACTATATATTTTATCATGTTCCTTTGAAGGTTTCCTTTGAAAGTAACTATATATTTTATGTATTTTTACATGCTTGATGATCATCATGAACTTGATTTACTGAGCAAGTATTTTTACATAAGTTATTTCATAAATCACAAATATTATTCAATAAAAAAAAATTACATAAATAAACTTAGAGATTGAGTCTAGAGTCTTGACAGCATAATTGTAATTGTGATTGTGATTGAGCATGATAATGATGTTGATAGAACTTGATGGTCCTGAGATTCTTCATAATTGAACTCAAATGATTGGTCTAAATCGATAGTCCTCTTAAGATTTTCTAAACCCATCTCGAAAGATGTGATTAAGAACTGATTGGATGGTTGATAGGTTGAAAGACTTGATTGTGATTGATTGATAAGAATCCTTATGAGACTCATTGATTGAGATTGATTATTTTTTGAGCATTGAGTCTTGGGAGGAATATTGAGCACCGAATTGAGTAAAAGTAAGTTCACCTTGAACTCAATAACTATGCTGCCAACATAGGATGATTGATAGGGGTCATACCTTTGAAGTCCTTTAAGAGTGATTGATTGATTGTTAGTGTCCCTTGCCCTGGGAAGGTATTGGATAGGTGGATAACGACACTGCTTCATTGTATCATCACCGGCTCATAGGTGATGGTTGTTGGTTAAAGAATTATCCAAATAGGTCTTGATAGTACTCTAATTCCAATTGGATTGGATTGTCTATGATTGGTCACTGTCTAGTCTTTATTCTTTTTGTAGACTTATGCCATTTTGATTGAGTATTTTGAGATGATTGCATTCTATCTTATATCTATTTCATTCTGTCATTTTACATGCTCGTACATTTCGCGTGTCGACGTTCATTTGACCTGTATCTTTTCATGATGCAGAGACAGGTATTAGATATGTTCAACAGGTGTTTCGTTGACGATCTATTCCATTTCAAATATAGTGATGAGACCTTCTTGCTTTCGGAGGTATTTTATTTATGTCATTTATTGTTTCTAGAGTATTTATTTTCTTGAGGTAGCCATGAACCTATCATTGGCACCATCTAGATGTTTAGAGATAGAAGTTTCATAGACAATGATGGATTAGAGTTGATGTTTTTATTTTTAAGAATTGTACTTTTTAAAACTATTTTCACAATATTGAATTGATTTGGATTGTCGACATCTTTTGCTATTAGATTATGATTGAATAAATGTGATGAGGTCAAGTGGTTCACTTAGGGACTAGCAATAGTCTCTGAGTGTCGATCACGCCAAGAGTACTCTCCCGGGGTGTGACACCCTCCGTGTGTCCTGACTAATTTACTTTTCTATTCCATCAAGCTAGAACTTCTTTGATGCTCCTTGGCATAGTCCAGCTTATGCCCTTTAAGTTGAAGAACATCTGTCATTTCCTCACAGTTTCTCTACAATGTAAAAAGGGATGATTTACTGTCTCAATTATCTCAGGTTCACAAAAAAACACCTAGAACAAATTTAGAACCACTTTTCATTAGATTGTCCTGGGTGAGTGTAGCTTGTTTGAGTAGAAGCCAAGTAGAACATGATACCTTGAAACATATCTTATCTTTCCAAATCATTTTCTAAGGCCAACCACCACCGCATGAGTTTGATCCTTGTAACCTTTTGTACGCTAAACCCATTGTAAATCTTTCTTTTTTTTCAAGAAGCCAAAATAAACTATCTTCTTAGGACTTTAGATCTTTGTGTTGTTCAAAAATATTAAATAGTTCATCCACTGTTGATTTTTCAATCATTCAAATGTCCTCTAAACCTAGAGTCATCAATATGGGATAGACTAATTAGGCCCACTTGGCCTAAAATGTGATTTAGCAAGGATGGACTAAGATTTTTGGAGCCCATTTAAAAAATAGGTTTTTTAGCTCGGCCCGAATAAGCTTGTTGATTTGTGGGGCTTTTGCAATATGAGTTGGACCGGCCCATGGATCGAATTAAAAATAATTTTAAAAAAATAAAATAGAGTATTAAAAATAATAAGTGTCCAAACTCAAAGTTCATTTAAAAAGTTTAAATATTAAAATTTAGATATAATTCATGTTTTTATAATATGTAATAGTAGCACTAATACCATGTTATATTGTCATATTGCTATTTATTTAATATTTTTAAATTATAATTAAATTTAAAAAATTATAAAAAAAATATTCTTGTAAAAATATGGACGGACCTGGCAAAGTCCGCAACCCACATATTGATAGGTTGGGCTAGCTATTTTCTAACCCACAAAAAAATAGGTTAGCCTAGTCTAGCTTGTCAAATTCCAAAGCCTGTATAGGCTAGCCCGAATGAGATCAGTCCGTATTGACAGCTCTATCTAAACCTTAGGCCCACCTATGATTCTCTCTCATTTCTCTAATTATGACTTTCGAAGACATAAATTGAACAAATCAGGAAAATTGTTCTTCACAATTTCCTATTCCACCCATACATCTTCTCAAAACAAAGTTTCCCCCCATTTCCTACCTTGATTTTGCATTTGTTGATGAAACTGATCCACTAATTCCTAATAGCCCTCCATCTCCAGTCCCATAGATAGGCAGATTGGTGGTCCATTTGTTATCCATACCAAACTTGGTCTTGATTGTTGCCTTCCACAAAGCTTGTTCCTATGAGGCAAATCTCCAAAGTCAAGGCTTTGGTTCTGAATTTTAAGAATTCTTATCCCATAACCTCCTACCCTTGTGCTGAGGATGACTTGATTCCACTTTATTAGATGAATTTTGTGACGATTAGGATCATTGTTTCCTTGCCACAAAAAATTCCTCCGAATAGTATCCATTTTGTCAATTACATTTGCAAGCATAGGAAAGACTGACATCATATATGTTGCACGGCATCTAACATGCTATTTATGAGTATGACTCTTCCATCCAAAGATAAATATTTGCTTTTCCAATTTACTAACTTCCTTTCATATTTCTCTAGAACATTGTTCCAGATGCCTTTTGACTTGCTCTTATCCCTCAAAGGCATTACAAGATATACAGTTGAGAGATTCCCTATCTTTCCGCAGGATATTTGCTAACACTCTTATGCTAAGCATCCTCATTAATTGGGTAAGTAAAGATTTTCCCCCAATTAATATGTAGACCTGAGATGGCTTCAAACAAGATCAAGATAACTATCAAATACTTGAGTTGAGAGCTCTCTGCATCACGAAAAATCACAGTGGCGTCAGCATACTACACTTGCGAAATGGTTAAATCCTATCTATCGTTCATATTAGTGCTGAAACCGCTCATCCATCCTTTTGTTTTGGCTGTCCTGAGCACATCAGTTAGTCCTTTCATTGCCAGGATAAAAAGAAAAGGGGATAGGGTATCCCCTTGTCTCAATCTTCTCTCAGATGGGAAGAAACCAAGGGGAGAGTTCTTTATTAGAATGGAAAGTTTCACAATCGTGATGCAAAACTTCAACCATTTTATCCATTTGCACCCAAAACCCATATTCTCCAGAGTCTTTCAGGGGAAACCCTAATGAAGGTAATCATAGGCTTTTTCAATGTCTAGTTTACAAAGAATGTCTGGAACCTTGCTAATCTTTCTGACATCCACACACTCATTTGCATTCAAAATTGCATCCATAATTTGTCCGCCTTTTATGAAGGTCATCTGTTAGTCACCCACTAACTTTGGGACCACTTTCTTAAGCCTTTCAGTTAGAACTTTAGATAGAATCTTATATATGATCCCTATTAAACTAATAGGTTTGAAGTCCTTCAACTCGTTAGCCCCTATCTTCTTTGGAATTAGTGCTTTGAAAGTGGCATTGAAGTTTTTCTCAAAAAATAAAAAACTCTGATTATGAAAGCTTTGTACTACTACCACAACGTCTTGACTAACCACATCCCAACATGCAATGAAGAAGGCCATGGTGAAGCCATCAGGGCCAGGTGCATTATCCCCACCACTTGCCATAACACACTCCTTGATTTCCTTCTTACTGAACTGATCCTACAGCATGATATTGTCCATCTCATTCACCATAATACTGGTTCTGGCATTGCACTGAGGCCTCCACCTTTCTGTTTCAGCATATAGGTTCTGATAAAAATTAATGACTTCTTCTTTGATCATTGTTGGTTCCCCTGTACACACTCCATTAATCGACAACTTGTCAATATTATTATACCGCCTATGGTAGCTTGCAGTTCTATGGAAGAACTTTGTATTTATGACTCTTTCTTTTAACCGTGGAGCTCTGGATCTTTGTCTCCAAGCTATTTCCTCCTATTTTGTATTTTCTTCAAATTCAACTATGAGAACAGCTCTCGAGTAGGTCTCATTGTCTGTCAATTGTCTATGGTCTTGGATCCCATCTTATTCAGCCAATTGATTTAGAATACTTTGCTTCTGCATCCCCAAATTGTCTCGTCTTGTTTTGCTCGACTCTTAGAGTTTATCTTTCAAGTGCTTTAGTTTACTTGCTAAGATAAAATTAGGCTTTCCCCTAAAATTGTTTAAACCCCACCAGGCCTTTACCAACAACAACATACCAAGTGGAATCCCACAAGTGGAGTCTGGGGAGGATAAAAATGTACGCAGACCTTACCACTACCTCGTAGAGGTAGAGAGGTTGTTTCTGGGGCACTCTCGTCTCAAAAATCCATAAGCAGAATAAACTAGATACGAAAACAAAGAAAGGAAAGAAAAAACAAAGAAGAACGACAAGTAACTAAAACAATGATAGAAGGTAGATACAATAATTTAACAAATATAAGACAGATAATGACACCATAGGATAATAAATATCGGACTAAACTTACTAATCTATCCCTACTAGCCTGCTACTCTAATACGCATCCTCCATTCTTTTCTATCTAAGGTCATGTCTTCGGTGAGATCAAGTGTCGCCATATCTTGTCTGATCACTTCCCCCAATACTTCTTCGGTCTACCTCTACTCCTCCGTGTAGCCCCTAAATCCAACCTCTCGCACCTCCTAACAGGAGCATCGATACTTCTCCTCTGCACATGTCCAAACCATCGCAGTCTCGCTTCCCTCATCTTGTCAGCTATAGGAGCCACCTCTAACTTCTCTCAAATGGTTTCATTCCTAATCTTATCACTCTTGATATGTCCACACATCTATCTCAACGTCCTCATCTCCGCGACCTGCATCTTCAGAACATGTGAGTTTTTATTGGCCAACACTCCATCCCATACAATAGAGATGGTCTAACCACCAAACCTTTACCATTTCCTTAAAATTTTCTATTTGGAGCTACCAGTTCTCAAACTTAAAATATGAGTTTGATCTTTTTCAATTCCCATATTTAAAATTAGAGGACAGTGGTCAAAGGTGACCCTTTGCAAAGTAGATTGATTGAAGTTTCTGAAGGAAGACTCCCAATCTTCATAAATCAAAAAATTAACTATCAAGTCTGGCTACAGAGCCTTGTCTTTTTCCTCTCTTCCAAGTAATATTATCACCTGCTAACTGTGGATCCACTAGCTCCATGTCTTCAATAAAATCCGAAAAATCTAAGCATTGCCTTATTGAATTTGGTGCAATTCCTTTTCTGATGGAAATCTCATTGTATTGATCCACCACCCAAGGGCCTGAAAACAATCTTCTCGTTAAAGGTAGTTCCCAACAGATCTCCTCTCTCTCTTCTCTGTTATTTGGAGAATACAGTGCGAGCGTGTGCCGGTTGAAGTCGATTGATTTCCCCGTGAATTTGCAAGTAATACAATGGGCTCCTACCTCACATACTTCCCCCTCCCACACTCTACCATCCCATAGCATGATTCCCCCTCTTGAGCCATTGGCTTCTAATAGGGCATATTTGACCCACCTGTTGGCATCTACCTTCCAGCTATGCAGCAGACTCCTGATCAATCGCCTCTTTCTCCCGTCATTGAGACCCCTCACATTCCATGAAACAATATTAATCTTCATCGCCCCCCCCCCCACCCCACCCCACCCGCGCATTAAACCATAACTGAAAAACATAGTTCCAGATTCCAAATTTTTTAGTTCCTTTGATCCTTTCAACTTTGAAGTCATGAAAATTAGGGCTTTTGTTGCATCCACAGTATTGTTCCTCTTTTCGTCTATTTTCATAAATAGCTTCTCCGCTAATTTCTCACAGCCATAAAAATTAATTTTCCCAGTTGTAGAATGTTCTGTTGGACCCCAAGTGACACCGTTGGATCAGAGTGAGATTCAATTACTTCTGGTAATTCTGCTGAGTCAAGAGGAACAGCTTCCTCGACAAACAGAGCCCCCACTTTGTTTTCCTGCGTTGCATGTTCCTCTATGTCATATCTCGAGTCTACTTGTATAATTGACATAGCGTCGTCATCTCTTTGTGTAAAATCCTAGGGTTCCTAATCAGTGTCATCTTTCTCGTCTCGTGTCTCCTCAGCGTAGGTGTCAAAGGAATGCTCGATTTCATAGATGTTTATGTCCTGATGACATTTCCATGAACTGTTTGCCCACATGCATATGTCAGCAAGGTGAACATCTACGACCTCCTCTGACAAGCTTCCTACCACGCTCCTAGCCAGCAGTTCATTCTACGGGATCTTCAAAGATGATTAAGGTTTACCCTTTCCTATCTATCTCAACAGTATTCATTGCTCTCGTGGCCAATTTAATGTTCTTGACAGCGTCTGCATGCGACAGTCCTTTCTTAATATTACCATGTAATAAATGTATTGTCTTCTTTATTTATCCGTAATATATAAATACTGCGACATTTTTGCTACTTTTCCTAATTTTTCCCTATTTATAGTCGCCCTTTTACTATTTTTCCTAAAAACGAGGGTATATAAATAAATATTTTTCCTTTCTTTATTCAAAATAAGAAATATTATTCTGTTCATTCTTAATAATTATCATGTTTCACTTTGCAAAAATTAATTTATAATTTTCAAAGCTAAATGAGATTAGAATAATTCATACTTTGAAATTAAAATTTTGATATTCAAACACAATACTAAAAGTACTATAATTTATAATTTTTTCTATATCAATATGATTAAAAAATATATATATCTTAAAATGTTACTCAATATCAGTATCGTCTGACTCTAGAAAAAAAGGAAACTATGACAAGTGAAAAGAAATATAGTGTGTAGTTGTTCATATTAATTGTTTTTACTACTAATTTCAAATGTGATAGTCTTTTTTTGACAAATGTTAAATTTGTGCACTTATGTTTTACAATTGTGTAGAAATATGAAAGACAGTTTGGAAATTTTCTCTTCCACTTTTCATTGATTCCCAATCTCTGAATATATAATTACATGGAAACAAAAGGAACCTTCTATTCCTAACAAACTGTACAGCTGTCCATTTTTCTATTGGCTATCTTATAACAAACTAAGATTCTTTGCAATGTAACAAATAGAAGAAAAAAAATATGTATTTAC
>JBCEWC010016025.1:0-13363 GCA_038996855.1 Solanum aculeatissimum | reverse complement strand
TCATCATAAATCATGTAGAAATCCATGAATAAGTCATAATGCAAGTTACCCATGCTTAATTAAATCATGAAAAGGGGCATGCAAGTTGATCAATAAGTGTTTCAATGAACATTCATGAATTCAAGTTCAACATCATGGTTAAATCACCTAATATCTACAGCACTCAGGTCCCAACACTAATTTACAACAATATTGGGAGAACCCATAACATAATTGAAAGTTTAAAATCTAATTTAAAGAGTTAGGGTTCATAGGGTCTTTAAGGATGAAAGAGGATCCTCTAATCAAGTCCCACATACCTTAATTTCACCAACAAATTGCAAGGTCAAACTTTTTCAAGGTTTTCTTCCCCAAATTTTTCAAGCTTTCTTCAATAGAGGCTAAGAGGATTTTAGAATTCTCAAAGTGAGTGTAGAAGAGTTTGAATGGAAGAATGAGGGTTTGGGGAATGATTTAAGGGTTTAGGAGAACTTAGGATACCAAAAAGGGACTTAGGGAAATGTTAAATCATGAAATTACCACTAATAAAACAGAGCTTTTAACTGGACACAGAGTCACATGGCTGCTACAGTGTGATGTACCTGTCTCACGGGCTGTCCCACCTTCCATCAAACCACACATAGCCAAATTTCAACGCGAACTCTCGGAGGACTCTCTGGACCACTTGACAGACCATTTGATGGACCGTTAGAGGGTCCACGGACCGTCCCCCTGTCCCGTGTTCCTTACCTTAGCCACCAAGACCAACCAAATCCTGGCCATGGTTCTGCCCCACCAGTTGAGACACCACACGGCTCGTCAAATGGCTCACGGACTGTTTGGTGGTCCGTGGCCTATGACTTGCCTCATGGGGTGATTCCTGGCCACCCCTAGCTCACTATAACACCAAAAACCACCCCACACAGACCGTGACAAGTTTCACGGACCGTGTCTATGTCCTTGGCCACTTTTCAGAGCCTATCTCCAATGTCTTTCAAATTTCAGGTAGCCCCATTGTTTAGGCCATAACTCCCTCATCCAAACTCCGAATCAAATGAAACCAGTTGCGTTGCGAAGATAACTCAAAGAGATTCAATTGGATATATAGTATCTCATACGGTTCAACCCGTATCAAAAGTTATGTCCGTTCAAATCCTACTGTCTAAATGGCCTTTCTAGGCCACCAACTGAACCATTTTGCGTTCGGCCACTTAAACTCAACCTATGGCTAAAAACACTCAACCATGACTAGTAGTATATCATACAAGACCAACCATAAGGAGTTTTTGAAAATTTTGGGTTATTACAGCGACCATTTCAACCACCACTCCTAGAGTTAGAGAAATCACCATCATACTGAGCCCTCTTAGAATCATTCACCCTCCTCTCCTTGAGCTTCTTTCCCTCAATGTATTTAACATAAGTCATAAGCCTAGAAATGTCCACATCCCAAATAAGCATTGTCGTACGACACTCCTTCATAACCAAATCTGAGACCCTAGAAATAAACTTGTACATCCTTGCACGGGGGTTTGACACTAGCATAGGAGCATAATTTGAGAGCTTTGTGAACATGATGGAATAGTCCCTCACAGTCATGTCACCTTGCTTAAGATTGATAAATTCAGTCATCTTGGCCTCCCTAAGTTCAAGTGTGAAGAAACGGTCCATGAAAGCAAATTTGAACTCCTCCCAATCAACCTTAACAACAACAACAACCCTCTCAACCAACCACCGAGTATACCACATATGAGACAGATCTTTCAACTAATAGGCAGCTAGTTCATCTTTCTTCTCAGAACTCACACACATAACAGTCAACACCTTAGAGATCTCATCAATAAAGTCATAGGCATCATCATCATCTTTTGAACCAAAGAACTCCGGAGGATTTATCCAAGTGAAATCTCTCACTCTAGAGGTTGGAGTGTGACCAAGAGGAGGATTAGTTGGTCAGTCTTGGTTGGTCACCACTTGAGCCAACATAGCAACAACATTTCAGAATTCAGCATGAGTCACTTTCTTCCCCATGGGCTCTTGAGGGAATTGCTACTCATTAATCGGGTCCTGTCTAGGGAGAGGGGCTCTTCATGGAGGCATCTTCTCAGAGAGTAACAAGAACACTATAAAAAATTAGAAAATCTTATGAAATTGTTCATAGCATAACATAAGGGACAATAAAGTGAGACATTTCCTAGAACGTTGCCATAACTTCTCACTCAAAAGTATGGTGCACAACACACCCATGAATAAGACTCTACTTGACGTGGCATATTAGACTCTAAGGACCATTTATAAATCTATTGCTCTAATACCATATTTGTCACGATCCGGGAGTAGGGCCTAGGTGTGACATCACGAATGAGAACTTGAGAGTCCTCAATCAAGCCTCTTAGTATTATTTTACATATCATTGGTACAAAAGTGCATAATTAAATAATAAACACATAATTATAAGGGATTACGGGACTTTGGACTCAAGCTATAGGGATGTCATAGGGGTTGGGATTTGCATGAATCATATAGTATTTAGCAAATATGTTCTAAGGGGCGAGTAAGTATGACTCACGCTATGGGGATAAGAAGGGACTTAGGGCTTTACACATAAACACATTTCCATTAATCATGTCATAATACCATAACCATAATCATCTCATCCATGCATAATATATAACCATAGCATCTCAAGTATACACATAACATATCCGTATGTAAGACTCCATGATATCTAATAATGCCTCTAGTCTAGATTAGGGTGGAGGCCAAGACATGTCCCGACTCACCCTCAAAGTAAGAACATAAATGACATAACATAAGAGCTAGATAGAAGGTGGATGTTGTCCGTGGAACACAGGACTCACCACAATGATACTCAAGGATACAAGCTAACCATCAAGAGGTGGATAGATGTAGTCTACGGTCCCTACATGGTTAGATCATGCAAACAAAAGAGTATGCATTAGTATGTTTAAATGTGCTAAGTATGTGGGTATGCAATGCATATGACATGAACAACTTGTAAAGAAATTCTAGATGACAAGGGCACATATATAGAAAGGAGAATATAATGAAGGATACAATATCAATATGCCATGAAATCCATGATGCATGAATGCTTATTCGTATAAACATAATGGGGATGGTACCTCAACCGATATTAGACCAAGTAAGCTATAACTTAGAACTTTGTCGTCTATCCCACAACGGATAAAGAGGTGACCTACCTACCAAAGCTAGATCCATTCTTAACATAATCATCTCATAAGAGGCATAAACATGAACCTATGTTTGGCACATAATTTGATGGAAAAGAGTATGGACCCTTATAGATAGTCCACCCCGCCTCCAATCCCTCGGTGCTAAGCCATCATCCCATAAGAATATGTATACATATACATGCTTTTGAAAAGAGAATAAGTACTTTAAAATCATAACCATACATAATTAGGCTTAAAGGCTAAATCATTTTCTTTACTTTCATACATATGTGACTAAAAAGTCAAATCATTCTTCGTGACATACCTTAATGTATAGGAATAGCTCCATTCTTTACATAGGTATGAGAAAGGAGTATGGACCCTTGGAGATAGCCCACCTCGTCTCCAACCTCAATCCTATGCTCCTTTAAACATATACATATGGTGTAAACACCCATCATTTTCTCAAAGAGCCATATCATAGACACAATGTGATCACAACCTTGTAGTACCCATTCTTTGCTTGAAAACATAGTCATAAACATCATTGGGTCTTAGCGCACACCATAAGCTTCATAAAATCCATGCTCATAAATACAAATGCCATGAATTATGATGGAATAACATGAGAAATAGATATTAATATGTAAATCATCATCATAAGGTAGATTCATTCTTAAATCATAATGAAATTCACAATTTAAAACATAATTCATACTACCCATACTTAAATTGAAGACTTAAAGGGACATGCATAATTGAATCATCATAATCTCAATGCAATTCATGATAATTGAACTTAAATCACTTTAAAATCATCAAATAAGTATATCCCATACTTCAATTTAATCAAATAAATAATAATTTTAAAGACTCATATTTAAAGTAAGCTTAAATTTCATAAAATCAAGTGTAAAGGAGTTTTGGGTTCTTGATGGTTGAAAGAGGACCATGAATCAATCTCACATACCTCTATTAACTAGAAGATTTAGAGAGAAAATTGATTGAAGAAGAAGACCACTTTGAATTCCAACTTGAACCTTCAACAAACACTTGGAAGAGAGCTTTTAGATGAGAGAGTTTGAATATTCTAAGTGTTTGAAATGAATTGGAGTAGGAATAAAAGTGTATAGGCTAAATCATATATTTAGGAGGGCTTAGAAAGACTAAAATGACCTTAAAATATCCCCAAAATTACAATTAAACCATTAATGAACGAGCCTTAAAAGGTTGCCAGGGGTAATCTAGATGACCTACTACATGGACCGTGTAACGGTGCACGGATCGTGAACCTGTCCATCAAGCAATACTTAGAAAAATCTTCACTGACGAAGGTCTGAGACGGTAGTTCTATACTTAGAAAATTTTCACTCCAACGACCATACGGGAGGCTACACGGACGGTGAGGCCTCACATAGACCATGAGCTGGTCCGTTGCACCTCACTTGGCAAATTTCCAGCCATGCTTTGGGACCATGAAGCCACATGATTCTTCAAGGCTCAAACGGCCCATGAGGGCTTCTGTCTCATAAACATGAACTCGAGAACGCTAACCTTATACTTAGAACCAATCCTTAAGACGAGAACATCACAAAACACTTCACCACACCCCTTGGGAAGTCAGACGGGACATCCACACGGACCATCTAAAGACTCATGACCTGTATAGGGTCCCGTGGTGGCATGCCTTAACTAATTTCCAAATTAAATCCCTGTGCAGGAAGCTTTACTAAAAATCTCATAACTTCTTCATCTGAACTCCGAATCAAGTGAAACCAAGTACATTGGAAAGATAACTCAAAGAGATTCAATTTAATAGGTTATGGATCACCCAGTTCTTCTTGTGCTAAGAGATATTATCAGTTAAACATGACCCTCCCAACAATTCACATGAAAAATTCAACCAATGGAATTCCTTTGACCATGGTTTGATGAATGAGAAACATGAAAACCATAAACCATATTAACCAATCTTGAAATCAGTGAACTATACATCGATAAAGTTTTCAAACATTTTGGGTTGTTACAATATGTTAGGAATAACTCCTTTAATCATTGTGTAAAAGGAAAATGATGACGTTTAGGCCTACCTCGGTAATGGAAGCAGGGACGATCGTTATCAACATATTGACCCAAAAAACAATTTGTGATCGAATTCTTCACGAAATAATGTTGCGGCAATAAAATCAACTAAGGACTATGACTTACAAATTTCCATCCGAAGAACGAGTACCAAGATAGTTCTAACTAATTGGGCAAAGAACTAAGTTAATATTGTGCCTAAGAGAAAATGGGGTAAGGATTGATCAACCAAGGGAGCATGGATAGGGAATATGGAAATCAATAAAAGCTCGATTGATCCATCACACTTAACATCAAATAAACTCTATGGGTAGGTTAGGTTGTTTGTGACAACATTTCAATTACGACAATATGGTGTTTCGCATGAGCTTATTACGGCTTCTTACACGAGCCACTCAAAGACACGCCTGACTTGAGCACCTCATTAGCAAAACTCCTGAAAGCTTAGTTGTTGAACCCATTTTAAGGACCTCAACACATAAAACCAATGACTATCATACAAATCCTCCACTTTAACTACTCAAATTAATGCAATAATTGAAGATCTAAGTAATATTTAAGTTTATGACCTCAAACTATAAGTTAAACAAGAATGTAAGCATGAGCACATATATCAATTCAACCAAATCAAAGTAATTTAGAGAGAAACCCATTTGATTTGCAAGTAAATCATCAACTAACCATGAAAGCAAGTAAATTAATCAAGACCTATGAACAATTTAGCATCCAAACTCAATTAAATCTATAATTTATGCATTCAAAAAAAAGTGAGCGAAAGATAAATACAAGTTAAGCTCACACTCTTCAATCCACTCAAGAATTTATAGACAACTTGCCCTAAATTCTCATCCAAAACTAAAATCTACACTAAGGTGTCTATTCTTCTCTCTTTTTCATATGGATTCTCTTCTCCAGGAATGAATTGTCTCTCTTTTATCAAGTACAAGGGGATTTTAGCGTATGTATATCTAAATTGGGGTTAAAATGGTGAAATCCATGAAATGCCTCGACGCTGGTCACATTAGTACTCCATAGTCGCAGAGCATTGACCGCATTCACAGAGGTCAACTAAAAGTAACACTCCATATTCGTGTCTAATCATTCCATGATCATAGATAATATATTCCATCTGCTCTACCTTATCGCTAGTGTTAGGCGCGTTCGCGCCCCTTTCTGTTCCACTACTCCATGTTTGCTTCCCTAAAGGTCGCATTCGCGAAGAACAACTTTTGTCAAGCACATTTCTTTGCATTTATGCTCTATTTTGCTCCAATATCAATTCTTCTCATTAAAACTCTATTTACATCATATGTACCTAAAATATACATTATTTAAAACTCAATTAACCTCAAGTTATGAATTTAGCAACACAAAATCATAAGAAAATAGTAGGAAATGAGTGTAAATTGTACACTCATCAACACCCTCAACATAAGACTTTGCTTGTCCTTAAGCAAAACAAAATCAAACACAAGAGGCTAGCAATTAAAGCACAACAATCCCAACTCATTTTCCAACAACTAAATCATGACTTTGAAAATGGTTAGTAGCAATAGTTAGCTCAAGCATGCGAATGTCTATCAAGTAACTCCCTCACTTTCAAAGCTCATTTTTAAATTAGAAATCAACTTCCAAGAATGTCTAGTGACAACATAAATTCGCAAGAGATGACTAAAACTCCTAGTCAACTAAACAAGTTCCACTTGACTCAATCTTTGAAAAGCTTCCATATCACCAATCCAATTCAATTTGCATGCCCTCAGAAGAAGAAAGAAAGTCCCCAAAACATAGAATTATATACAATAAACAAGGGACAAGGACTCAAACACTCACACTCAACAAATGAACATCTCACGCCAACAAGTGCCACACCATAGGTTTGCCTACATTTTCAATAAATATTGCCTCAATTTCATTTGGTTGAAAATCTCAAAGGGCTTTTTAGGCTTTTAATGTAGCTTTAGAGGTAAGGTAGGAGAAAATTTTGATAATAGTGAATAATCCTCCTTAAACTCTACACACAACATTCATTTCTTTTCAACTTCTCTACTCTTTTCTTCACATTTCACACCAATACGCATTTAACCCTTCTTTTTCAACTTAGGTGCCCCACTTGCAATCATTTTCAACTTTTTGGAGGATTATTCTCACTGAGCACTTTTTCTTATTTTTATTTTCAGTTTGAAAGCACTCTTTTTTTTTCTTTTCATTCTTTTGACAAGACAACTAGTAGACACGCATCCTTTTCTTCCTACAACACCCCCTCTTTAGGTTTAAAGCCTCACTCACAAACAACTCAAGTTCAAGGAGGGACAAGGGTTCAAAAGAAGAATATCTTTTCAAAAAGGCCAAGGCTTGTAATTTAGGTTGCCAAAAAAGAGGACTAGGCTCAAAATGGACACTAGGGATAAAATTATTGCAAAGGGTGCTATTTAGGCTAAGTGGACTTCAATTAAACCAAAGAATTCCTAAGATTATTTTCCAACAAAAATCCATCAAAGCCAACATTTCAAGACTACATGGGAATGTTTTAGGTAACACAAGTGAACACAAGGAACAAAACAAAAAGTCACCACACACATGGCATATAAATCAATTCATAAAGTCTCAATTTCACTCTCAAGTCAAGAACAAGAGACTCATTTATCAAGATATATCCATCTAGCAAGTAAGAGTCACAAAAGGAGACAAAGTGTTGTCTTAATATCATCCCAAAACCATTTAAGATAAAAAAAAAATAGGAGGGATATATTTTTTTCACAATCCACAACACCTGACTATATTAGCACAAAACAAGTCACACTCCCTATGTATAGCTCAACCAAGAGTCAATGACTACTCATACTTCACCAAAGACAACAACCAACTCATGTACTCACATACCCAATTGATGATTTCTCCTTAAGAATGTTGTCATTCAATCTATCATCGAGAACCGTCAATTATACACACCACTAAAAATAAAAATAAGAAGCTACCAAATTTACTAAAATAGTTAAACCTAAACACAATATATACAAGCCTAACAAGGACATACCATAATCAGAATAAATCAAGCCTAACAAGGGCATATCAATACCAAACAAGCAAGAATATGAAACAATCTAAAATATACAAGAGAAAAGAAATTGTGAGTAAGCATCAACATATACAAATCAAATCAAACCATAGGAGCACCCCCAACTAAAATGATATTATGTTCTGATAATACAACTATAAAGTAAAAGAGAATACGAGGAAATCCCTAAAATAATCACTCAACACTCGATCCGAAAGAGATGGTCAACTCAACATCATGATCTGAAAAACTGGACCCACAAAGCTACCCCAACTTGTGCATTATCGTATCTAGGAATCTATTCTTCTCTTTTTCATGTGACTTGAACTTCCACTACCACTTCTCCATCTGTCCCTGTCTCCGATTCATGTGCTCGAGCCAGTCACTTATAGCTCTTTGGGTGGCTGCAATAGATGCAAGTGAAGGTTGATCATCTGTTGTAGCTCCTGGTTGTCCTAGAGGGAGGACTAAAATAAATTGTCTGATCTTCTCATCCATCCCATAGAACTAGGAGGACAAGTACCTCATAATAGGAGGACCAAACAGAAGTAGTCCTGTAGAACTTGAAGAAACTGCAAGACCTGAAGAAGATCCTCCATCCTCTGATCCTAACTTTGTGAACTGCTCAAAAGAAGGATCCAATACATCAATCCATCTCTTCTTTTGTCCCCCGGGCCAACTCTCTTCTTCAGTCGATAAATGTCCTTGGTCAGCTTCTTCTCCTCATAAGTAGATAGTACAGACACCCCTACCTAATAGCATAGTCCAGAAATCAACGATAGGTATAATAAGTTCTTGACCCTTTCTTGGGAAACTTTTACAATCGGATCAACTATAATTTTTCCCACATTAACCAAAAAAACCACCCAAGATAACAGTAATGAAAAGTGCACAGTACTAATGCATACTCTTTTGCCTATATGATCTTACCATGTAGGGACCGAAGCTCCTATTCATCCTCATCTATGTGGCTAGCCGGATTAATTGAAGAATTCTTTGGTGAGTTCTCCATTACAGGGACAACATCCATTTTCCTTTCATACTTAATTAAGTCTTATGTATTTATGGAAATATTTTATTTGAGGGTGAGCCCGGAAGTATATCTTGGCCCCCGTTCCATTCATGATAGAGGTGTTGTTGGATATGACTATTATGTAATGGGCTCTACTCCTATTATGTCTTTATATTCTATACAAGACTTCCCTTAGTCCCTTTATCCCCTTTTATTGTTGTTGTTTGTTATTGAAGAGATGAAAGTCCCAAGTCCCGGAAATACCCCCATAGCATAAGTCTTACTTACCCTCCCCTTAGACATTATTTTCTATGTGACTCATGCAAAATCCTCTCCCCTATGCATCCCTATAGCTTGAGTCTAAAGTCCCATTTCCCCTAGAATTTATTTGCTACTTGTTATTCTTGATTGAAGCTTCCTCAACCCATCTCCATTCCCCCTTACTATATGGCTCTGGCTGAGTTAAAGAACCAATTGAAGGACTTATTGGAGAAGTGTTTCATAAGGCCTAGTAAGTTACCTTGGGGTGCACCGGTATTGTTTGTAAGGAAAAAGGATGGCTCCCTTAAGATGTGCATTGACAATCGGCAACTCAATAAGGTTACCATAAGGAACAAGTATCCCTTGCCAAGGATATATGATCTATTTGACCAACTACAAGGGGCTAGTCATTTCTATAAGTTTGATCTCTGGTCTGGGTACCACCAATTGAGGGTGAGGGATTGTGATTTTCCTAAGATGGTTTTTCAGACTAGGTATGGGCACTTTGACTTTGTGGTGATGTCATTTGGCTTAACTAATGCACTGACAATATTTATAGATCTTATGAATAGGGTTTTTAAACCCTACCATGATTTTTTGTGATTGTATTCATCGATGATATTTTGATATACTCCCAAAGTAAATAGGAGCATGTGAATCACTTGAGGAGAGTGTTGCAAATTTTGAGAGATAAAAGGTTGTTTTCCAAATTTGATAAATGTGAGTTTTGGTTGAGGGAAGTTTCATTCCTAGGGCATGTGGTATTGGGTGATGGGATCAAGGTGGACCCCAAGAAGACGAAGGTGATAAGAAATTGGCCTAGGCCATTGCCTCCAACAGATATTAGAAATTTCTTGGGCTAAGTGGGGTACTACTGGAGGGTTATAAATGGTTTCTCTTCCATTGCTTCCCCTTTGACCAAATTAACCCAAAAGAAGGCAAAATTTATTTGGACCAAAGAATGTGAAAAGGGTTTCCAAACTTTGAAATATAAGCTTATATTCGCTCCTATTTTGGCTTTACTGGAAGGGTTAGAAGGGTTTACGGTCTATTGTGATGCTTCAAGGGTTGGTTTGGGTTGTGTACTAATACAAGCCGACAAGGTCATAGCCTATGCTTCTAGGAAACTAAAGGTGCATGAGCATAGTTATCCCACCCATGATCTTGAACTAGCAGTCATGGTATTTTCTCTAAAGATATGGCATCATTATTTGTATGGGATTCACGTAGATGTGTTCACTGACCACAAGAGTCTCTAATATGTATCACCTAAAAGGATCTTAATTTGAGACAAAGAAGGTAGATGGAACTCCTCAAGGACTATGATATGAGCATGTACTATCATCTCAGCAAAGCTAATATTCTGGTCGATGCTTTGAGTAGGGTGTCCATGGAGAGTATAACTCATGTTGATGAGGATAGGAAAGAATTGGCCAAAGAGGTCCATTGGTTAGCTAGGTTGGGTGTTAGGTTGGATGAGGTTGAAGATGGGGGCATGGTGGTTGTTGATGGTTCCAAATCTTCCTTGATTGAAGAGGTCAAATCCAAGTAAGACCTCGACCGTTCTCTTCTAAAATTGAAAGCTTTGATGAAGGATGGTAAGGTGGAGGTTTTATCCCAAGGGGGAGATGGTTTCCTTAGGTATAAAGATAGGTTGTGCGTGCCAAATATTGACAAATTAAGGAATATGATTCTGAAGGAGGCACATAACTCATTCTACTCTATCCATCTTGGGTCTACAAAAATGTATAGCGACTTGAGGGAGGTATATTGGTGGGGCGGTATGAAAAGAGATATCAACAAATTCATAGTCGGTTGTCACAACTGTCAACAAGTCAAGGCTGAACACCAAAGACTGGGTGGCCTAGCCCAAGACATAAAGATTCCCACTTGGAAGTGGGAAGAGATTAACATTAATTTCGTGATTGGGTTACCAAAGACTAGAAAGCATTTTGACTCAATCTGGGTTATTATTGATAGAATGACAAAGTCAACACACTTTCTATAGATTAAAATGACTTATGGGGATGAAGACTATGCCAAGCTATATATTCATGAATTGGTAAGGTTGCGTGGGGTACCGTTGTCTATCATTTCGGACCAAGGTACTCAATTCACTTCTCATTTTTGAAAATCTTTTCAAAAAGGTATTGGTACCAAGGTTAAGCTTAGCACAACCTTTCATCCTCAAATGGATGGTCAAGCTGATTAGAAAATTCAAACTCTTAAGGATATGCTTATAGCTTGTGTTTTGAAGTTTAAAGGTAGTTGGGATTATCATCTTCCACTCATCGAGTTTTTCTACAACAATAGTTATCACACTAGTCTCAAAATGGCTCCCTTTGAAGCTCTTTATGGAAGGCATGGTAGATCCCCAGTTGGACGGTTTGATGTGGGGAAATTTCCTTATTAGGTCCGAATTTTAGTTATGGAAGCCTTGTAGAAGGTAAGGTTGATTAGGTAAAGATTGAAGATGGCTCAAAGTAGACAAAAGTCCTATGCCAATGTAAGGAGGAGAGATCTTGAGTTTAACGTTGATAACTGGGTCTATTTGAAGATCTCACCCATGAAGGGTGTGTTTCGGTTTGGTAAGAAGAGAAAGTTGAGCCCAAGATTTGTACGGCCATATAGAATTTTGAGGAGAGTCGGCAAGGTTACCTATGAGTTGGAATAGCCTAAGGAATTGGGCATGGTCCACCCAGTCTTCCAAGTATCCCTGCTGAGGAAGTGTATAGGTGACCCAAATTCTATTGCACCCTTGGATGTGGTGGGTGTTGTAGAAGAAACATTTACATATGAGGAAGTCCCAGCGAGAAATATTAGATAGTGTAATAACTCGAAATTTTTGAAATCTACTTATGGTTGGCATTCTAGAATGTACTACAAGCCATGGTTGATTTTTGCTGGCCACGGGTTGAGTTTAAGTAGCCGAATGCAAATTGGTCTAGTTAGTGGCCTAGAGGGAAAGTTTTGGCAGTGTACTTCAAATAGTCATAACTTTTGATGTGGGATGAACCATGTGAGCTACCATATATAAAATAAATTGAAGATCGTTGAGTTAGCTTTCCAACACAAGTAGTTTCACTTAATTTGGATATCAGATGAGGGATATATGGCCCAAAACGTGTGATTGTCTAAAATTCAAAAGCCATTGGAGATAGGCTCAGAAAAATGGCCAAGGAGATTTGCACGGACCGTGAAACTTTGAACGGTCCATATAGGGTCCCGTGGGGTGTCACAGTGAGCTTGGGGTTGCATGGAACCACCCCTAAGAGAAGTCCAAACTCACGAAGCCATGAACGGCTCGTGTGAGTGTTGATGGGCCGTCCATTGTTCAGTGAAGGTGGATAGTGGCTAGGCCAAGGATTGGCTGAGGATTTTGAGGTTAAGGAAGGCTGGAAGGTACCTTTAATGAGATGTCTCACCTTGAACGGACCATTTAGTGGTTCGTGAAGTGTAACAGAAAGTCCTCCGAAAGTTCACGTTGAAGAATTGGCTAAGGAAGGGTAAACGGTCATTTGAACGGACCGTGTGGCAGCTTGACGGCACTGTAGCTGTCATTTGGGTACTGTGTTCAGTGAAAAGTTCTGGTTTATTAATGGTATTTTCATGATTTAACATTTCCCTAGGCTCCCTTTTGGTCCCTAAAGGTATCCTAAACCCCTAAATCATCCCCTAAACCCTCATTCATCCATTGAAACTCTCCTACACTCTCTCTTAAGATCCTAAGGCTCTCTTGGCATCCATTGAGGCTAGCTTGTAGAATTTGGGGAA